>JAVIAB010000050.1:60371980-60534480 GCA_032433765.1 Megaustenia siamemsis | reverse complement strand
TATCTATCTATCTATCTATCTATCTATCTATCTATCTCTATCTATCTATCTATCTATCTATCTATCTATCTATCTATCTATCTATCTATCTATCTATCTATCTATCTATCTATCTATCTATCTATCTATCTATCTATCTATCTATCTATCTATCTATCTATCTATCTATCTATCTATCTATCTATCTATCTATCTATCTATCTATCTATCTATCTATCTATCTATCTATCTATCTATCTATCTATCTATCTATCTATCTATCTATCTATCTATCTATCTATCTATCTATCTATCTATCTATCTATCTATCTATCTATCTATCTATCTATCTATCTATCTATCTATCTATCTATCTATCTATCTATCTATCTATCTATCTATCTATCTATCTATCTATCTATCTATCTATCTATCTATCTATCTATCTATCTATCTATCTATCTATCTATCTATCTATCCTATCTATCTATCTATCCTATCTATCTATCTATCTATCCTATCTATCCTATCTATCTATCTATCTATCTATCTATCTATCTATCTATCTATCTATCTATCTATCTATCTATCTATCTATCTATCTATCTATCTATCTATCTATCTATCTATCTATCTATCCTATCTATCCTATCTATCCTATCTATCCTATCTATCTATCTATCTATCTATCTATCTATCTATCTATCTATCTATCTATCTATCTATCTATCTATCTATCTATCTATCTATCTATCTATCTATCTATCTATCTATCTATCTATCTATCTATCTATCTATCTATCTATCTATCTATCTATCTATCTATCTATCTATCTATCTATCTATCTATCTATCTATCTATCTATCTATCTATCTATCTATCTATCTATCTATCTATCTATCTATCTATCTATCTATCTATCTATCTATCTATCTATCTATCTATCTATCTATCTATCTATCTATCTATCTATCTATCTATCTATCTATCTATCTATCTATCTATCTATCTATCTATCTATCTATCTATCTATCTATCTATCTATCTATCTATCTATCTATCTATCTATCTATCTATCTATCTATCTATCTATCTATCTATCTATCTATCTATCTATCTATCTATCTATCTATCTATCTATCTATCTATCTATCTATCTATCTATCTATCTATCTATCTATCTATCTATCTATCTATCTATCTATCTATCTATCTATCTATCTATCTATCTATCTATCTATCTATCTATCTATCTATCTATCTATCTATCTATCTATCTATCTATCTATCTATCTATCTATCTATCTATCTATCTATCTATCTATCTATCTATCTATCTATCTATCTATCTATCTATCTATCTATCTATCTATCTATCTAATCTATCTATCTATCTACAGTCGAACCTGGTCTTAGGACCACCTGTTTAAAGCGTTTCCCTGGTTATAGGACCGGGTCTACAATTTCCCCGAGTTTTTTACTATATGCTAACACTGATTACGGCGCTCACCGTATGACGCGACCAGAGACCAGGCTAATTAACCGCCGCCAATGTTATTTATCCCGTTTACGACACGCGGGTAACACTGATAACGATACACTGACCAGCCAGTACTTCTCCGTCTCGCTGGGAGCCATAAACGATCGACACAGGTGTCTTAAGGTGTCGAAGTTTTCCCGTATTTAGTGAGTCCCAGATTACAGTGGGACGTGTTACGTTTATCAGTCAATACTGGTGTGAGAAACACGGCAGACAGAGATCTATGATTCGTGAAGTGACATCACTTCGCGGTTCCGTCTAGACCAGAGTAGACCACTGCGTGGCCCGTATAAATTACAGGAATTAACTAAAGAATTAGTCATTGCCCGCTTAGAATGTATTCACGTACATGTACAGTATCTCAGTGAATTATTTTTGTGGATTTTAAAAGTGTTACACACAATATAGGAAATGGCCAGTGTCAAAAGTGTAAAACCAAAAGGATTAACGCTGGAAGAACGAATATCAGTGATTCGACAAAATATTTTTGTGTGTTTAACTATCGTGTTTTATGAAAAGTGTCCAACCAGTGGCTATTGTAGACCGACATGTGCACTATGTTCTACTCATGGATTACGCTGATTTGCAGGTTAGTTTTCATAGTGCTTAGGATAAAATTTTTTTTATCGCTCTATTTATTATGTGAAACCTGTGAGGCAGGACCACCTGTCCTATGGGACCAGTTTTTGAAAGTCCCGTGAATGGTCGCCTTAGACAGGTTCGACTGTATAATAATAAATTAATATCTTCTGTGTGAATGAAGACAAATATATTAATAAATGCTCTGTGAATTCTGTGACTTGTTTCTGTCAAATTCTTGCACACTACTGCGCCTTAAAAAAATCTTCTTACCATTATTATTATTATTATAATCTTGTAAGGAACAACATTAATGCATGTCAGATTGAAGTGTATATGGATGGGGCGGAATATCAAATACTGCACCTCAGGACAGGAAATACAGACTTCCATCTACTAAACTACTACTGTCCGAGTGACCGCCCACTAGCACTAGACACAATTACATTAAAAGAAAGAATAATTGTATGTGGAGACTTTAACAGCCATTCACAGAGCTGGGGCTATGAAGATATGGACAAGAGAGGTGAAGAACTTGAAAATTGGCAGGATGACAATGGGCTTATACTATTAAACCAGGCAACAGATCCACCAACATTCTATTCCAGATCATGGCATACCACATCTACACCAGACCTTGCTTTCCATTCACCAGACCTGGATTGGAATATCACACGTATTGTTGGGAAACAACTTGGAGGCAGCGACCACCGACCTGTCTTTTTAGTGGTGCAAAATGAGGCCGTCAGGGAGAGCAGCACTCTCTCCAGATGGAATTACAAAAAGGCAGACTGGAAAATGTATCAACATTACACCAGTGTACTGACTAAAGATCTAAATACAGACAGAGACATCAACAAAATAGTTGATGAATTCAGTAGACTAATAATACAAGCTGCCAGTGAAACAATACCCAGAGGGGCACGGAAACACTACAAACCATACTGGAATAGTGAACTAGAGCAACTGCACAATGACATGGAAACATCTCGAAAACAAGCAGAAAATAACCCCTGCCAGGAACACCACAATAACTATCAGCATGCTAAAGCCAAATTTCAATGGGCTAAACTACAAGCCAGACGGAGAAGTTGGAAAGAGAAAACAGAGTACATGAATCTAGAACGAGACACAAGAAAAGTGTGGAAGCTTGTAAAACAGCTGAATGATGAGGGTACAGAAGGGAACACAAAAATTACACTGAAGAAGGATGGAAACATTCTAACAGGTAAACATGCAGCAAATCACTTTGCAGACTCCTTTGCAAATGACAACAATATTGAAATTAGCCTAGAGAAACGTCAAGAGACCCGTCTAAAACAACAAAATGCAAGACAAGAAGAGACTGCACATGAAGTCATGGAAATACCCATTACACAAAGAGAGCTAGAGCTGGCAATATCCAAATTAAAAATGAAAAAGTCACCAGGTAGTGATGGAGTGTCTAATGAAATGATTAAGAACTTGGGAACTGCAGCTAAAGCAAAACTACTGCAGATCTACAACATTTGCTGGATCACAGGTAAAGTGCCACAGGCATGGAGAGAAGCAATTATGATACCATTACTAAAGCCAGGAAAAGATGGTTCAATGACATCCAGCTATAGACCAATCAGCCTTACAAGCTGTTTGTGTAAAACAATGGAACGTATAATCAATCTCAGACTGCAGTGGTACCTGGAAAGTGAAAATCTCCTTGTCCCACAACAAGCAGGCTTTAGACAGTGTTACTCTACCAAAGATCAGGCAACCTATCTTTCCCAGGAAATTGAGGATGCGTTTCAAGAAAAGAAACTGGTACTAGCAGCATGGATAGACCTAAAGAAAGCATTTGATAAGGTATGGAAGGAAGGGCTTTTGAAGAAACTGAGAAATTATGGAGTAAATGGCAGGATGTACAAATGGGTCAAAGCATACCTGCATAACAGGAGAGCCAGAGTGCAACTGGATGGTCTTAAGAGTAAGAAGGTCTTACTGCGCCAGGGCGTTCCACAGGGAGGGGTACTATCTCCAACACTTTTTCTGATCTACATCAATGACCTAGTTACTGAACTACCACATGGTATCAAAGTGGCAATGTATGCAGATGACTTGGTAATGTGGTGCACAGAGGAGTATGCAACAGTGGCCTCCAAATTGTTACAAAGAGCTATGAATGCACTGAATTCATGGACAAATAGATGGTGTATCAGCATCAATACAGACAAATGCAGTACTACACTTTTCACTCTTTCCCCAAAACAAAAAGCAGGAGCCATCTATATAAACAATGAGCCTGTGAAAGAAGACATACAGGCTACGTATCTCGGAGTTACATTTGATAACAAACTATCTTGGAAACAGCAGATAAATAAGGCAACCCAAAAAGCAAGGAGAAAATTGGCTATTCTAAGAAAGCTGTGTGGAACTACGTGGGGTGCGAGTGGGAAAATACTCAGTAAAGTTTACCAACAGAGTATACGCCCACATTTAGAATATGGATCATCTGCATGGTGTTCAGCATCAAACACCACACTTCAAGAACTGGATAAAGTACAAAACCAGGCACTTAGGGTCATCACAGGAGCAATGAAATCAACACCAATATTAGAGATGGAGAAATTGTGGAGGATACCAGCACTGAGAGAACGGAGGGACACAAAGGTGCTGATACAGGCAGAAAAATTTGCTTGCATGCCGAGACATCCAATGAAGGACCGATTCCAAAATCTTGCATTGGGACGACTTAAGAGAAGCAGTTTTATCCACCAAGCCAAGCGTATTAGTAGACAAACACCAGACATGCCAAGAGCTGTTAACCCCCTACTGCCCATACCAGAACAGACACCCTGGACAGAGGAATCTGGATTATCAGTTCAAATACGGACAGAAGTGAAAGGAATAGTTGATAAAGAGGAACAGAATAGTCTACAGCGAAAAACAATAACTCTCAGTTTCCTGGATGAAGAATACCCACAAGACCTATGGATTCGTGTGTATACAGATGGATCAGCACAGAATGCAGTAAAAAATGGGGGAGCAGGTGCATATATAGAATACCCAAATAACACTAGGGATATGAATAAAATAGCAACAGGGAAATATTGTCACAATTATGATGCAGAAATACAAGCAATAAAGTTAGCAATAGAAAAACTGCTGAACATTAATCTTAGCCCGCAGCCTGTAGTGTTTTTGACAGATGCAAGATCAGTACTCCAGGCACTACAATCCAGAAAATTACCACATCTGCAGACCTTATTGACTGAACTCTGCAAGCACCACAGGGTTGCCCTGCAGTGGATCCCATCTCACTGTGGAATACCAGGAAATGAGAAAGCAGATCAGTTGGCAAAGGAAGGTTCAACAGGCACACAACTAGATACACCTGTTACATACCATCATAAGAAACAGATAATCAAATCAATCAGAGGACCACAAGCCCCAAATCAGGATGCCTTTTATAATATGAATAGATATGAACAAGTTATCATTATACGTCTCAGAACAGGACACAATCGACTCCATAGTCACATGTATACAAAATTCAAGATCGGCACCTCAACTACTTGTACATGTGGACAGGCGCCCCAGACTGCTGAACACATACTTCAAGACTGCACTGAATATAGTAGACTGAGGAAAATCCATTGGCCCATAGATACAACACTACAGACAAAACTATATGGGCCACTGCAAGAATTACAAAAGACAGTAACATTTATACAGGAAACGACATTGCAGATATAGACAATGCTTCAGGCGAACGAAAGATAGATAGATAGATTATTATTATAAGACATTACTGTAAAAATGTAGCATTTCAGCGCATGAATTTATGCTTTCTATTAAATAATGGACAACCTCAGTTGTGAACAGTGACATACAAAGATCAAATGGTGTCGCAAATAGTTGATCAACATTCAACTGTGAGCCACTCTTAATGACATTGATGGATGGATTCACAACCTTCTTGATTGGATCAACCAAACTCCAACCATGGTTATTATCAACAGAAACATTTGGAGTTTGCATGTCTGCATTAGGTCTAGAAATTCTAGTAGTACTAGGCTCAGCCACATCATTGTCAATGTCACTTGAGATACTGTCATCACTGTAATAACATAAGCTAAACATAGATACATTGTCAATGTCATCAGGCAGCTCTTTATCATCTAAACATCTGTGAGACAACATTTGGAGATAATCTAAGACATCTTGTTGAAGTAGAAATGTCATCGGGTGTGGCCTTCGCCATCACTATAGCAGAAACAGATTTTTAAAAAATTCAGCTGATCAATAAAAAGACAGCAGAAGCTGAAAATAAAAAGACGGCAGAAGCTAGAAAGCAAGATAGAAAATGATTTCCCTCCTTGGTCACGTGCAGAAAGGTGGTTCCGATTGAATTTTATAAAATGTAGTCTATAAAATGTGGATGAAACAATTATTTGATGCCTCAAAGAGTTCACAGAACGGAAGGCACTATTGGGGTTTGACTCCTCAAAACGTAAAAGGTACGCAAAAGGTTACGATTTCTTTAAAAGAAAAATAGGTGACTAGTGAAAACATCAATGATATCCATGTTTAAGCTGCTTATTTAAGATGTATTTAGAAAAGTCCCACATGGCCATGTCAGTACCTTTCAGTGACAGACTGCATTGTGATGTCAGTAATCATTTCCTACCACTTAGTAAGATTAACATTGAGAAATGTATGCAGAATTAAACAAACCAGTTCATGGAAGATGGGTGTAACTCCTTTACAGAAGCACACTAATGGTAGGAAGTAATATGTTTTACAAATTATCTTATTTTCCAGAGAAAAGCAAATCTTGAAGCTAAAGAATACAGAGGCAACACTCCTTTGAATATGGCTATCTATGGAGGTTTTGACAGGTCAGTGTTTATAATGTCAAAATAATGCCTTCATTTAAATAAAAGTGAGACATCTTAGTTTGCTGATTTAAAAGTACAGTTCTTCAATATGTGCAACTTGTCATTGTGTGAGGAGAGAGATTATTCTGAGAAAGTTGTGATGGATTAAATACATCTCAAATGCATGTTAGAAAAAAAGTGTTATCTCAAAGAGAAGTGTGATTGACTGAATGTACTGTGTAAAAAAAGGTAACAAGAATGATAAAGAAATGTTAGATAAAGGAGGTCACATGTTATGGACCAAGCTAAATGGGGAAAGAAAAACAAAAGAACTACGCAGAGCAAGATAAAACATCAGGGAATAAAAGAAAGAAATTGTGTAGATATACTGTCCTGATCATCGAGTAGTCAGTGACAGTGAAAGAGCTGGTAGGCTTGTTTTGTGAGACCCCCCTTTGGGATCTTAAAAAGCTTGACTTTCCTCTCTGGTTGTTTATTGGAGAGTATTTTGATGTGTGTGTGCAGTTATTATTGGACTTAATATTCTTTGTGTGTGCTAAGTTAAGTTGCTAAGATAAGTATAACAACGCGTACATTTTTCCCCATGACTTTATATTAGCAACTAATTTTTGTGTATTTGAATTGTTGCAATTCTAATTTCTTTTGTAGCTGTGCGATAATGTTGATGCAAAGGTCTGCTAGCTTGTCCCATCCCATAGTCATAAGCTTGCCACAGAAAGAGGAGGTCAAGAAAGAGACAGAAGAAGAAAAGAAGAAGAAGAAGCGACCTGTCCTTATTTGGCGACCAAAGAAGCAATGGCAGAGTCAACTACCAAAGGAAATACCTGGACAGAGCATTACAATTTTTGAGGTATGCCTTAATTTTTTATGCTTTAAGATTAAAAACAAAATCTGTGAATTTAATTTGAACTTTTTGATGTTGCTTGTTCTTCAGTGTTTTTGAAGTTCACATTGTCCCAACTATAAAAGGGGGGCCATAAATCTACTCTAAAGTAGAACAACAGAAAAAGCTGAAACTAGGCATATTCAAAGTTTGTCCTATTCACACTGAATGTGTGAAGTATGCATTTGTTTTCTCAGTGGGCTTTCCTCTTATCCTGCTTGGTGCATCATGCCCTGTAGACCAGATCTACTGATCCACTGACTAGACAGAACATTGGAGAAGTCAGAGACCACGGCTGTGATAAGATTCCTGATGTACAGAGAAAAATACCTACAGAAATATACAAGTAGTGTTTCATGAGTCAAACATTTCCAGCAAGGTGTAGGCTCCCCATTACTGTGAAGCTGAAAGCATAGAAATGTGCAGTAAAAATGTTTCTGTTCTTTTTTCATTCAAAGTTGTCCTATTAAAAAATTGCCAGTATTGTGGCAGCATTGTTAACTCATAGTAGGCTGGCATATTAAACACTTAGGCTACCATGTTTTGACATGACAGTATTTTAGAGCAGTTTTTTACAACAGAACAGCTGCAATAAATGTAATGGTATATCTGCTAATTGTAGTAGTTTAATCATGTATTATATACCAAAATGTTCAGGAATGGCTGCTCTTTTCGTTTACAGTAGTAGAGTATATTTTTAAAAAAAAAGTCACACCAAAAAATTTGCTATAATTTGTAAATACAGTGTCCTACAATGGAGTTTACACTATTTGAATGTTAATAACATAACTTTTTTGAAGGAACAGTGACAGGTACTGTGTACCTTAACATGTTGCGGGAAGCAATTGTGCCAGCTGTTCACCAACTCTACCCTGGTGAAAATTTTTTTTTTTAACCAGAGGGCGCACCGTCACATTAAATGAAACATTTGTTGAGAGGTGGATAGGCCCGGCGAGAAAGTGTTGAGTATCAACCCAGGTCTCCTGATCTAACACTGTTAAACTTATTTCTGTGGGGAACACTGAAGACACTGTCTACGAACACTGGATGCTATGAGAGAGGAGATTGTGGCTGCCTGTGAATCCATTCCTATTAAAACCATATCACATGTTTGTAGATCTGTTCCACAGCGTTCCAGACAATGTATTTCTGCTAGTTGAGGCCACGTTGTCAACATTAGAAGATCATCTGTAATGTTTTGAACATCTTTGTGACCTAAAAAAAATCATACTTTTGTTCGAGTTATTAAAATTCAAACTGTGTAAACCCCTCTGTGGGACACTGTACAAAAAAAACAGAATGAAAATAAAATTTCCTTAAAACTTAATTTAAATAAATCCTGCGCAACAGTGACATAAAATTCCTTTTATTTCTAATATCTTATCCATATTTACACATTGTAGATGAATTTAATTCATTTTGAAGCACATATAAGATGTTATATCATATGTTATATCACCACCCGCAATGATAGGGTGCTAAAATTGAAAAAAATAAATTCAGGAAAAAATGGCTATTTATGATTGTTTGCATTCTAATTTATATTTCTTATTATTTAGTTATGTATGTGCAATTTTCAGGAGTTAAAATGGGTTTATTCATATTTATTTTAAAAAAAATTACACATATTTTTGTAGAGGAAAATAAAGATTTTAAAAATAATTACATAAATTGTCATTTCATTCATTCATTTTCCTCTCTGGTCAAAGACAGCACATATCTTGTAGTTCTTGGTTGTTATTTAGTCCCATGATTGAGCCATCCCTAGTAATTGTTCTATGTAATGATTCTCTGGGTCTGCCTTGTTTTCTTTTACCATATGGTTTCCACATGAATACCTGGTGGGAATGTCTTTCTTTATTCATTTTCAGCACATGGCCGATTTATTTCCAACACCTTCTTCTTATAAAGCTTGACGCTTATTCTTGTTTAGATTTGTCTCTTATCTGTTCCTTGGAAATGTAATCCTTCCAGCTTATGTTTGAGATCCTACAAAGACATTTATTTTCAAAGGCATTTAGTTTCTCATCTAAAGTCTGGGTGGATTTCCAACTTTCATATCCTTATGTTTGCCTTGGGTATCACACAGGAGTTGAACTGTCTAATTTTTGTACATAAATTTAGAGAATAGTAAACACATCATTGTACATTTATAAACAAAACATTAATTCACATTCATAATTTCTTTGTAAAGAAATATTTCATAATTTTATTTTAAACAAATATTCATTCTCAGCCCACAACATGTGCTTCAAACAGGGCATTACAATGTTGATTTCTCTAACAGGGTGCAGTTAAAAATAATCTGACTGGCGTGGCCCACATGCTGCTTGATGCTCTTGGCATGCCCATGGAGGCTGTAGAAGTGAGTTATTATTTGTGGTTGTTAAAAATTGACTATCCGGGAAGTACATTTTTTCCCCTGTCTTGTTTTGATGAAGTCCTTTTCAACTGTTAGTTTTTTTGTTAATCATTTTCCATCATCATGAGTGCAGTGAATTGATGAGCTAAACTTTAAACTCTTATTTGTATGCTCTCTAACTACAGCTTTCTCTTTCTTCATTTTGTCTGTCACCGAAGTCTAACAAAGCAATCGTTTGGCTGACACACCTTGTGCATCTTATAGAACAATAATTTAAAAAAAATTATTTTCTCAGCTTTATCCATGACCAGTTTTAACTCATTTTTTAGCCTGTACAGTACATCTCTTTCTCAATTTTATTTTTTTTTTCAGCCATCTTGTTTCTGGTCATATCATGTTTATTATTCCTCCAGTTGACTGCATGACAGTTCTTGTTTGTGGCCTAACCAGTTTCATCATGTTACTGTCACCATTGTGCTCATTTCCTCTTGGTTGCACATTTTAAACAGTTTTAGTTGGATCAAAATATTCTGAGATCTTTCTTCAAGTTGTATTAAAAGATGACAGTGATGATATTTGTCTGTGGAATTTAGAAGAACTCAAATACCTATAAAGGTATTAAAAAATATTAGATCTTGTATTATTAAGTGACAAGATTCAACTCATTCTTAAATTATAATTGTCACCTTCTTCATTATGAAACATGACAGTTTTTCACATTTATATAATGTTAAGCCATGGAGGTACATATGAAGACACCAATAGAAAAGAAACACAGAAAATGGTACTGGATTCAGTACATATCTATTGTCTCTTTCATCCTTAATTACTTCTGACCAGCGACTCATTAATTTTATCTTATTTTTTTCTTATTCATGGAAATCTTGAAGATGAATCAGATACATAAAAAATGAAACTGGATGGTGGCCTAGTGTCACATAGTTTTACATTGTATATTCTAGAGTTTATGTGAGCTCCCTAGTTTTACATTGTATATTCTAGAGTGTATGTGAGCTCCCTAGTTTTACATTGTATATTCTAGAGTGTACGTGAGCTCCCTAGATTTACATTGTATATTATAGAGTGTATGTGAGCTCCCTGCCCACCTTTATCTGGAGACAGATAAAAGTATTGTCAGATTAATATGGAAAAAAATTAAGCACTATGTCCTTCTCCGATATACTGGGCTCGCTGTGCTAATTCCTCATCACTAATTGCCTGCTGGATGTAAGTCCGAACTTCTCTGAGACAACTGTCCTGTAAGACAAAGAGATTGTCCTGTTTTGAACCTCTCACAGATGTTTGTCAGTGATACTTTAGTTTATTTTCCTTTTAGTGTCCCTCCAGCAAGATAAAATACATATACTTCTATTACTAATCCAGATTGATTAGAGGCTGTATTCTTAAAATTTTGAAATATATGTGCTTAAATAACTGCATCTCCATAAATACTAAGATGTTGTAGTCTTTCATATTTTTGTTAAGAGCATTATCTACTAAAATATGTTTAGTACATAAATATTTCCTTTAGCTCAAAATTGTACTTTTTGTACATGGCTGAAATTGCTTGCTTGCGTTTCGCCCGATGACTTAAGGAGTGTACCTCATCATCATCCGCCCTTAAAAGGACGTTAAGTAGGCGTGTCTGCATAGTGTTGTGGTTTACAGTATAACTGTGATATTTGCGCCTTTCAGCCCAACACATCCGACTTCAGCATGACATTTTTGAGTACCAGGTTGTCTTCCCTATTCGATCCCTACTCGCTTGGCCAAACTAGACAGGTTAGTCTGTTACTAGAGGCACCACGGAGAGGTGGAGCAGGGTCTGGATGGTTCTGGTTCACCGATCCTGGCGCAAGCCATCAGCTGTGGATCGCTGACAACTTCCAGCTCTGATGCTGGGAGGCGCGCCTTCGCCTCCATGGCTGAAATTCAAACCACTCCTATAAAATATAAATTTCAAGAATGATGGAAGGCTCAAGATATATTCAGCCATAAACTAGATAAATGATGCAAAATTTACCAAATTTATAACTAAAATGCTACTTTGAAATTAAAAAAGAAAACATCTGTTGTACTGTGTCTGTGATAGGTTCCAGTTATTAACAATACATTTTACCTCACACATCTAAATGCTTGCTCTTTAAAAACCTCTACCTTAGTTTCATGCAGATGTGACATCAAATACGGAATCCCCTCACCCAAAGTCTGACTGGAATGTTTATCTGGCCCGCCACTTCTGCTAACATTACACCTAGACTATATAATTTATATTACGATCCGCTTAACTCACGACATGTAATCTCTCATATTAATATTTTGAATTTATATTTGTTTACACAGCAGTACAGTTTAATCTTTTCTGTGAGTAAAAGCGAAAGTCATAATTTTTTGACCGTTTCAATTTTGTTACATTTGCATTTGAAGTTAAAATATATTTTTGTGCTCGTGGCACCGGTAAAAGTGAAGGTCATAAACACTGGAAAATAAAGCAGAAATGATTATTTTAGCAAATTTGTGAGATGGACTAAAACAACAGAACCGGCAATGTTGGCGGCATTATATAAACAATTATTTTTATAGCAGGAAAATCTCAGGAAAGCTGCCCTGAATGTAGGTTAGAAACACCAGGATTTTTGGCAGGGGATGGACATTATTTGCATTATATTAGGGCCTAATTTGTGTCAACGTGACTTAGGTCATTTCAGCTTAAGAGTGTGCTCGCATCCAGGTATCCTCCGAACAGGCGTGATCACTGACGCTAATATTATGCAGAACAGTTATGGTTCCTTCTCATCCACAGAGAATGCATGGAAATTAATAGTACACAAATTTGTACAAGTGTGTTTCTGGTAAGATTTTAAGACACCCCACTTTATAGTATCATAACAAGATTCTCTGTAGCATAATGACCTCTGATGGATCATTGGAGACTATCACAACTATGCCTACAGCAAACTGTCAAATTTTGGTAATTTCTATGATGAATGGTAATCTAGGTTAAATGACACTTAGATTTGGCATACATTCTCAGATAAAGGCTCACATTTGTCATACATCCTGACCTTAATGACACTTAGATTTATCATACCATATTTACATATTTTGATTTCTTTGTTGCCTACAGTCTGCCTTGAACTTGAGTAAGTTCTATCTTGCTCTCCGTCTTCTGAGAAGAATCCCTGATGTGAGCAGGCTGCATGCCAAGAACAAAGAGGGCCAGAATCTTTTTCATGTGCTAGCTCTCAAGACCAGTCGCCATGATCCAAATCTTCAAATCAAGGTTTGACATTGTATATGATTTAACAAGCATTGTACTGATCTGGTGCACTAATGTTGGACCTTGATTACTTTAGAGGTGCATTGACATTTTCCTCCAGTTGAAACTTAACTCTTTCTATCCACTCTCTCTATCCAGCTCAGATTATATTAGCTGAGAAAAACGTACCTGTCAGTTATGGTGCAGCTAATAATAGCTTTTTGATAGTTAAGCAAATAATGGAAAATACAGGTCAAAAATAAACAAAAGAATGGGAATTGTAAAAAGCAATTTTAACAACATGAAGAATATACACACATCAAAACAAATAGCATCAGAACTAAAACAACGAATTGCAAAAAAACTATATTTGCTCAATCTTCCTGTATGGTGTTAAAAACATGGACATTAAATAAGAATATAGAGCAGAAAATTGAAATGTGGATCTATAAAAAAAAATGGGGAGAATTAGGTGGAATGAAAAGAAGGCAAACAAGGAAATTCTGAACATGAAAAAAGAACTACTTAACACAATTTGAAAAAAAATAAATTGTTGGAATGTGAGGAGACATAATGCCCTTCTAAAAGTCGTCTTGGAAGGGAAGGTACAAGGTGGTATACAAGGCAGTAGAAGACCAAGACTACAGTGGATTGATAGTATCAAGTGATGGACAAGAATAGCAGCACACTTCTAGTCAGGGAAAATAGAGTAAAGGGAAACATATTTTGAATTGAAAATGATCTGCCTTTGAACATTTTTATACTACTTATAATAAAAAATATATTTTTGTCCTTCTGATATCATCAATGGATTGCTATTTTCATTTTCTGCAACCATTTTCCTTTCCGGTGATGTATAACGTGTACCACATTTAATTATATATTGTTGTGTGAAATTGTAAAATGAAAAAAGATGTGATGGAAATTTTCTAAATTGAAAATTGATCTGGTCTAAATCTAAAGAAAACCTAAAGTCCGCACAAAGTCTGGAAAGATTGAAAAAAAAAAGAATCCGAACATGGTTTGAAATTTGCACTTTTTTTTTTTTTTTTTTTTTAACATTTTTTTTCTTTTAATGAAAAAGTGACAATATCAAAATTTGTTTAATTCATAAATTTTATTTTTAAGTGTTAACATTTGAAACTTTACAGTTTTATGTAAAAAATGTTTATATTTTGTAATAAACAACACTTGTGGTGTTACTGCTATGCATATAAACCTGTAAATATTATTTTAAGTGCAGTTTTCATGCTTTTCAATGTTATTTTATTTTATCACATTTTAAAATTAATTTTTTGCACTTTTCTTGAAAAAAATATATTTGTAAATATTTGTTATAAAAAGTTCATTAAATTCTATAAATTTTGACATAAAATACACAGTAATGTTTGAGGTTACAATTTTTTATGACATGATATGCACTGATTCCATAATATTTTTTTGCTTAAAAATGCTTTGAAAAAATTGTGGATTTTGACCTAGTACATCATCATCTAGTGCTGGCGTAGGTGATCATGTCTCTCCACAACTTTCAATCTCGGCAGCTATTTATCATTTCTGTTGTTGACCTTCTGCCAAGCCATTCTCTTAAGCTGTCTGTTATTTTTTCTCTTTGCTTCCCTCTACCTTTTCGTCCCTCAATTTTTCCAGTTGTTACAATATATTCCAGTTGTTCTCTTCTCATTACATGGCCAAAAAAATGATGATTGTTTCTTCCTAGTATTGGAAATTAGCTCTCTTTTTGCTTTGACCTCTCTCAGAACGTTTTCATTACTCTTCTTAGTTGTCCATGGTATTCTCATCATTCTTCTGTAAAACCAGATTTCTACAGACTCCAGTAATTTTCTTGTCTGTTGTCCTATTGTCCATGATTCGCATCCATATGTTAAGACTGGCTCTATGTAACATTTAAGAACTCTTTTGACCTAGTACAGTTGAGTTAATTGAATTTATTTTTGAATTTTTTTGACTTAAAGATCAATCAGGACTAAAAACCTTGTTTCCTCAATCAGGTTGCTGGAGCATTGCTAGAGAAGAGGGTTCCCATTGGTGACCGGGACAAACATGGATTCACTCCTCTTATGTACGCTGCTCTAAATCACCAGTCTGTAGCTCTGGCCAAATTCCTAATAGGTCAGTATATGTTTGCTTTCTCTTATTGGTTATGGAAGGCCTCGGTATCACAGCAAACGAATTAAAATCCATAATTGCTCAACCGCCCGTGCCAGTGGAATCATCCAAATTACTAACTCATCTCCCAAACAAAGAAAGGTAACTGTAGTCCCCATCGTAGCAGTCTCAGCACATGCCAAAAGACATAAGGCGAAACCGCGCAGAAAGTGAACACAGCCAACTGTTCCCTGTCATACGATATCATCATTCATCGTAAACAAGCGGGATATCGAAGCAGGATCAAAACGGATGAGACACACAGCTCCCGGTGTGCACAGAGCACTTAACTCAGTAGCTCCTGCAACAAGCCAGACTTGGAATATGAGGAAACTGCAAGAAGGAACACTTTTCAGACATAGCCTTCAATGGTTCCTGCTGCCTATCCACCATATACCATGGGAGTTCACGTCCTCCCGAAAATGATGATCGTCATAGCACTTGATGATGTTAGGCCGTCTTTGATGACTCCAATTCCAAACATATAGACACACAGTGGTGGTAAGTTATCATTTCCAATCCAACAGAAGCCACATGACCTGTAGTTAGTAAAACCACAGAGAGAATATTGCTTTCTCTTGTTATACTTTAGTGACCATCTTAGTTAAATCATGTTTAAACATATGTAAAAGAGTGTTCATTAACTATTAATGTTGGTGTATATAATTGTTCATTTGTGAGTGGAAAAGGATATAAGTAAAAAAAAATAAAAATAGTGCAGATGTGATCTTTTAATCTTGAATTTCTCTTCAATTAGAAAATGACCTCAAGTTTGATCCAAAAGTAAAAGATAATAAAAATCGGGACATCATGGCTGCCTTCATGTGGGATTATAACTGGGTGTCAGACACATTCAAAGTTGAGGAAGTGAAGTAAGTAAATTTATTTTACAATGCAGCTGTCTCAAAAAATGAACTTACAGGTGTATAAAGCAGCTAAACCTATAGAGGAACAAGGCAAACTATGACACTTCGGTCAAGACCTTCAATGCTTTGACCGAAATATAGTTTATCTTATTTCTTTGTAGATTTAGATGCTTGATACTAATGTATGTTCATTTTTCATACTTTCTTTACTACTTTTATGAACATACTTTATGTTCATAACATAAAGCCCAGACAATAACAATTAATACTTGCATTTTTGTACCTCACACTTATAGATTGATATTGTATTTTGCTTTATTAGAAGGTGTGTCTAGGCAATTTTTCTTTTTATTTTAATAAAATTGTAGTTCAATTTATTATGTTGTGACTTCATCTGTGTGTCTAATTGTTTCAGTCATCTTTCAGTGTATTTCTTATAATCACCTTGTTGCAGTCATCATTGTGTTTTAATTGTTGCAATCTTCTCTGTGTTTAGTTGTTATAATCAACTTTTTGTTTAATTGTTGCAATCATTTGTGTGTTTAATTGTTGTAGTCATCTTTGTGTTTAATTGTTACAGTCATCTGTGTTTAATTGCTGCAGTCATCTGTGTTTAATTGTTGCAATATTCTGTGTGTTTAATTGTTGCAGTCATCTGTGTTTAATTGTTGCAGTCATCTGTGCGTTTAATTGTTGCAATATTCTGTGTGTTTAATTGCTGCAGTCATCTGTGTTTAATTGTTGCAGTCATCTGTGTTTAATTGTTGCAATATTCTGTGTGTTTAATTGTTGCAATATTCTATGTGTTTAATTGTTGCAATCATCTGTGTGTTTAATTGTTGCAGTGATCTGTGTTTAATTGCTGCAATATTCTGTGTGTTTAATTGTTGCAATCATCTGTGTGTTTAATTGTTGTAATCATCTTTGTGTTTAATATTTTGCAATAAGTGCATTTTTATTATACATGTCTGAATATTTTCCCTCAGAGAGTGGCTGGATACACTGATTGACCTTGGTCGTGTATCTCTGGACACATTGTATGATCATCCTTTCCCTGATCCCCTTCTGCTGGGAGCATCTGTGACCTGCGAACAGCCTGACTACTTTAGTACGCATTGCAAGGACCACACTAGCCCATTAATTTTTGCAATTAGAAATTATGAATTTGGCTTGGCAAAATATATCCTGCAGAAAGGAGCAAACCCTAACTTTGCAGACAACAATGGACTCACTTCAATGATGCATGCTGTCAGAATGGTAAGTTGTTGCTACATAATCTATCTATCTATTTCGAGCCTTAGCCGGCCCATAGGGCGTAGACCAAGATACTCCCTCTCTTATCTGAATTTTTGTTTTAGCAGTTTTAAATTCTTTTAAAGATATTTTTTATCAAATCTCGCCATTTGTCTTTGTTCTATGCAAGCAGTTCTATCTCATTGCTACATAATACTTGTTAAATATTGTTGAATGGGTCATTATTTGGATGATATATAATGATCCTGCTGTCAGTCTTTTTTTTTAAAATTGAACACATGTCTAATATTGTTGGTATATTTTAATAATGCATATGTCAGATATGATACATGTAATGTTAGTCATAATCATATCAGTGTTGATGTTTCCATTTCTATCATGATTGTAGAATTTTCTCCTTTGTTCATCTTCAAAAAGCAGACTTTTGGACATATTATTCTTTTGGTGCAGTACTCAATAGAGATATTTGCAGCTGTAGGTTACTGCTACATAGTTTCAAACACTTTTTCTTTTAAAATGATAATGTAATGTACAAATTATTTCTTTAATGGGAGCAGTTTCATAAAAATGTAATGGCACTCTGGAGTGCTCTGTGGTTGGATTCAGTTGAAGTCAGTGTTAACTTTTTCCCTTCCTGATTATTTTGCTAGTTTGATTTGAATTATCTGACTTAGATTTATGAACCACCCGATGTCACCAATGTGAAAATTCTATTTAAAAAAAGACCAAATATACCAAATTAAAGGAGAGATATTGCACAACCTGGAAATAAAATTTGTTTGGCATAAAATCATTGGAGTAAGTATTTAAAAAGTAAAGAATGAAAATGAAAGATGAAAAATTGAAAATATTAACAAATTATGAATCCATAAATATTTTAAGAAAATCATGTGCATATTTTATTCCAAGTGCAATTTTTGTGTGAACTATATCCAGTTATGTCTTTATCAGATGAATATCACATTCTGAATGTTTAATTTAATTAAATTCACATTTGTGTACACAGTGCATATACAGATGTGCAATGCCTAAAAGCCATTTTGTGAATAATAAATATAACAAAAATGTATTTTTTTTAGTATGTCCACTTCAAAATAACACCACATATCTAATATAAGGCTTTTCGTAACCTTGGACGTACTATAACCAGTGGTGGAAAATGTAAAACTGAAATAAACAAAAGAAAGGGAATGGCAGAAAAGTAATTTTAATGCATTGAAAAATTTACTAACATCAAAACAAATAACACCAGGATTAAAACTAATAACTAAACTAATAACTAATAGCAAAATGTTATATCTTCTCAACATTCCTGTATGGCGTTGAAACGGTAGACATTAGACAAGAAAACAGAACAGAAAATTGAAGTCTTTGAAATGTGGATTTATAGAAGAATAGGAAGATTAGAAAAGAAAACAAACGATGGAGTCTTAAAACAACTAAAAACGAAAAGAGAAACGAAAATACTAAACACAATTCAGACAAGACAAATGAGATTTTTGGGGCATGTTAAAAGACACAGCAGCCTATTAAAAGTAATCTTGGAAGGGAAAATGCAAGGTAAAAGAGGCAGAGGCAGACCAAGATTCACATGGACGAGTAATATCAATGATGGACAAGTCAGCCTATGACAATCTGCACCATCAAAGCAAGAGAGAGAGTGGAATGGCACTCCATGGTAGCCAGCCTTCGATGCGGAGATGGCACTCAATGATGATGATGAAGCTGGATGTTCAGAAAGGAGGGGAAACTCTTCTATACTTGGAAATCAGTCTGAATTATGAAACAAACCATTCAGACATAATCACAACAGAGACAAAAAGAACGTATATTGGAAAACGTAGTTCATGCTACTGCAACACACTGTGTTACTGTGAAGGGAAATAGTTAAGTGGTACATATTTGGTGTGAAACCTTAAAATGAAATTGATTTGTCGAATGGCTGATGTCATGGTTATTCAAACTACTCATATATTTGTAGACCCCACCAGATTATTCCTCATAATACCACTCCCTATATTATTAGTTTGAAGCTGTTTAGAGAATAAAAGTATTAAAGATTAGAAATAAACATTGTGTGGGCGTGTACATTTTCAGAATGATGTGAAGATGGTGAAGCTTCTGCTGAACTACAACTATGACCTGGAGACTGATGGGACCATAGACACAACATATCTCAAACCACAATTGTCCAAGGAGCAGTCCAGACAGGTAGAAGTCTAGATGGTATATAGGACATATAGACATTTTAGTCATCCAAAATGGTGCCTCAGTTTAGAAGATTAGTTATGATGGATTGAATTGTTTTTTGTTTCAAGCCTTCTAGTGTTAGAGTAGGATGTTCATTACATGTATTATAAAGATGTCCTAAATTGAACAAACAATAAATATTTAAAAGTATATAATTTGTATAATAACATAATTACACTCACTGAGCAGTCAAGAAGTACCATTTAGATTGGTAGTTAAAGACATAATTTACTGGACAAGCTACATGATGATGATGATAAGCAGATATTGTCACTCCACTTATTCTATATTATATATTTGTCTTAAGAATATTGTAATATTATTAATTAATTTCTCAGTTTTAAAGTTCAAAGGCTTATAAAACTAGTCTAGAAGCAAAGAATTAATGTGGACATTTTTTTGTTGTTCTTAAAATGCCTATTGTATCTTTAGTAATTTATTTTTGATTAAAGCTATCCGTAATAATGCACAGGTTCTGACTATTAACTTCCAAGAAGTCCCCAAAGAGAAAAACCCTGATAATTTACTGGATGAGCAAGTTGCAGAGGCTGTTCAAGAGGATGATGCTGTATCACTTTCAAAGCACACAGAAGAGAATGAGGACTCTGTTGATTTGGGTGATGGAAGTAAGAATTTATTAACATTAGTGAACTTTTGAAGAGGGCCTTACCCTCCTCCTCCCTATGTAGCACGTAAAAGACCATTGCTGCTCTGCTTAATATTTATGTAACCCAACAGCTTTTATCATGTGTATGGTAAGTGATGTAATTTCAATATAATGATTTAATGCTTTATTATGAGTTCATTTATTTTTGTAATTGAAAATCGCATTGGCGGAAGACATAAGTTCAGCATCTTCTTCATAAAAGAATATAATGGTTGACGCTTTTAAAAAATTTATAATTAGAATTAAACAAAAAACATTTTCTCTGAACTTTCTATTTTTCTCTGATAGTAATTTTTTTTTCATCTGGTAAGGCTGTTTTTAACTTTTGAACAGACCCGGCTCAAATAATCCTCCAGATATACTACCAGCAGAAGAAGAGTTACACGTTAACTGCGGAAAACCAAGCAAAGAAGAAATAATGAAAGCCATCAAATTATTAAAAGATGGTAAAGCCACAGGACCAGATGAAATTCCTTCGGAAGCCATCAAAGCAGATATTAACACCTCTACCAAGATGTTACAGGATCTATTGGATAAAATTTGGGAGAGGGAAGAAATACCTAAAGACTGGAGAGAAGGTTATATGATCAAACTACCAAAGAAAGGAAGTTTACAGGAGTGCACAAATTATAGGGGAATTATGCTACTATCAGTGCCAGGAAAAATATTAGGCAGAATCATTCTGGAGAGACTAAAAGAGGCTATAGAGAAACACTTGAGAGATGAACAAGCAGGTTTTAGGAAGAACAGATCATGTGCTGATCAAATAACTACCCTACGTATAATAGTTGAACAAAGTTTAGAACTAAAATCCCCACTATATATTGGATTCATAGATTACGAAAAGGCATTTGATAGTTTAGACAGAAGAATGCTTTGGAAGTTGCTGAGTCATTACGGAATCCCCATAAAGTTTATTAACCTGATAAAAACAATGTATGAAGGAACAAAATGTAGTGTGGTGCATGAAGGACAGCTTACAGAAGCATTTGAAATAAGAACAGGAGTAAGGCAAGGATGCCTCCTGTCTCCATTTCTCTTTCTACTGGCCATAGATTGGATTTTGAAAATAACTCAAAACAACAGAAATGGGATCCAGTGGTCACTGACCAAACAACTTGATGATTTAGACTTTGCTGATGACATAGCTCTCCTATCACACAGCCATCAACAGATGCAGGATAAAATGAGTATATTAGAGGAGAGATCACAACAGCTAGGACTAAAGATTAATAGAGATAAGACCAATATTATGAGAATTAATGCAGTTGGCAATAACCATATAAAACTAGGAGAAATACCTCTACTAGACGTACAATCTTATATATATCTGGGCAGTAATATAGATAAAGAGGGAGGAACAGAAAATGATACCAAAATAAGGATATCAAAAGCAAGAGGAGCTTTCATTGCACTGGGAAACATATGGAAATCCAAAGAAATTAGGCTAAATACAAAAATAAAAATTTTCAACTCAAATGTTAAGTCGGTCCTATTATATGGCTGTGAAACATGGAGAATGACAAAATTGACAATCACGAAAGTACAGACTTTCATTAATGGATGCTTGCGCAGAATAAAGGGATGGAAATGGCAGGACAAAGTCACTAACGTGGAATTATGGAAATGTACCGGTCAAATACCAGTGGATAAAGAGATACAGCGAAGACGATGGCGATGGATAGGACACACACTACGGAAGCCAACTGAGAGTATTACACAACAGGCCCTTTTTTGGAATCCCCAGGGGAAAAGACAAAGAGGAAGACCAAGGAATTCTTGGAGAAGACAGATAGAAGCAGAGATGAAGATGATGGGGAAGACATGGAATGATCTTAAAAGAATGGCAAAAAACAGAACGACTTGGAAAGTGTTTGTTGAAGACCTATGCTCCACCAGGAGCTAAAAGGTAAAAGAAGAAGGCTGTTTTTAAAAAATAAGTTCATTAAATCATTAAAAATTTAATCATTAATGTTTTAATCATTAAAAATTTACTTAAGAATGTTATCGAAGGTTCAAAGAAATATAAGGTCAGAATAAAGTGAATTGATGAGAATCAGTTCAGTAGAAGTTTTACCATACATTTGGTAAAATGTCAGTTTTTGTGAGATATTAGAAATATCTAGTTTAAAACAAAAAGGATAAAATGAAGGACAACAATGATAGGAAACTTTATACAAATCTTTGCAGCAGAAGATTCTGAAGCAGCCTTCTGATCATCATAACAGACCATTGTCAAGCAAGTATTTTGACTTTTTAAAAGAACATCTTGACACTCTAGTGGGCATAGACCCACCTGGGTCTTGACACCCAAGTGTTGTCTCCCTGCTACATTTGAACCTAACTAGCTCTGAAAATGTTCAGAACATTACATGAAACTAGTCTGCTTAAAACTTCTTATTGAATCTACTGTCCGTAAAAAGTCACAAATATGTCATAATCCTACCCTACTAGAAACCATTGAGTGTTATCCTCTTCATGATGTTGGAAGTCATAATTGACTTGTTACTTCTTCACTTCCACTTAAATGCTCAATTTCGACCTTGTGTCCGCTTGCACTGTGACAACAATTAATCTGATTACCATAGTGTATATTCACACTTAAAGATGTGTCAGCTGCTGATATCATGATATCAGTTGAAATCTGAATGGCCACCCCTCAGATTTCCTTTGAATTGTCAGCATAAGTTCTACAAATGTTAGAAATATGTGACCTGGAGATATTGGATGCTGTGATCTGTTCTGATGGTACTCTTATTGCCATGGCCTTGTCTCATACTGTTAGATTTCCGCTTATCTGTGCCACCCACTCCAGGTTTTCTTGAATTTGTTGACCAAAACCTCAAATGTACAGAGATTAAGGTTTGGGATGTCTGTTGGTGTTATCGAATAACCCTTGATCTGTAACATTACAAATTCTCTACAGCCAACAAGATGTCTTCTTGGCCTTTTTCAGCCATAGCTTTAATTGTTCTTGTTTGATATTATGACATGTGAAAGTATTATACAATTATCACAAGAAATTTATCACTGCTTAATAACAGTGTGATTTTGCTGATCACAATATTTGATTCTTTTGTTTTTGTCCAGTTGATAATGAAGATGCAGCTCCCGATGAAATAGAGGCTGATGATGATGATGAGGAGAAAAGTGAAGGCAGTGACCATGACACTGATATTGTAGAGGAAGATGACAAGGCTGTATCAACATTAGAGGTACCAGCAAATCAGGAACCTGCTATTCCTGCAAATGCCCTTAAGCTTTCACTTACAAGGCATGTCTCCCAGATGAACAAAGAGAGTGAGTAAATTACTTTGTGTAGAGTTTTCATTGGTGCAGAAGCACTGTCGACGCCAAGTGTGATAGTTATTAGTGACTCTATCTGACTAATTGATCCAGTAACTGGAACTACCCAGATCTTACTCTAAATCTCTGATGTACCTCCAGTAAAAGACTAAACAATCTCGTTAAGTGAGTAGAGATCAAAAGGGATGACTACCCTCTCAACATACTCAGAAATGCCATGCTGAAGACTATATCTGTTGAACTGAAAGGCATAAATATCACAGCTGTGTTATCATAACCTATTTATGTATACTTAATGTCCTCATAAGAGTGGATGATGAAAGGGTATTTGTCGAGTCAAGACAGAAGAGGAAGTAGAAATGATTTCGTTAAACTAAATCTATATCCCTATAAATATAAGGTGAACTTTTTTTATGATCCTCAACCCTGTTTAGAAAAATGTTTCCTAAATTTCCACACAATTTTGTTATTTCCAGATGAAATGTGTGAAGAGATTTCAATTTTCACTCTCTAATGACATCCCCAGATGAATCCATAACCTTCCTTTTCATATTGTGAAAATGACAGTATAATTTTTTTTTTGCACTTAATTCCCATCTTATTTTAATTTGACATACTGTCCATTGTATTTATATGCTGTCCATCTTCGTCTTTCCATCAATAACATTTTACTATTTAATTGCATTTGTGACCTTCTGTTGGTAATGATTTCCTTTGTTTTATGATGTCAGTTTTCATGACATTACCATTTGATATTGGCTTCTAGGCTTTTGGCACACAAATTTCACACATACTTTATCAGCCATCATTCTCTTAGAGCCAAACTCCCATCCATCATGGCAACACTTAGGAGTTTTAGACTAAGTTGGCTGAGTCATGTAAGAAGAATGGCAAACATTTGCATTCCTAAACAAATATTGTATGGCGAACTTAAGGACGGAAAGAGACCAAATTGCAGACTAGTGCTGAGATATAAGGATGTTTGCAAGGATTCCTTGAGGGAATTCTCTATCAGTGAAAGAAACTGAAAAATCTGGCTGCAGATCGCAGCACATGGAGAACAAAAATAAAAAATGGCACAGTAACTTCTGAAGCAGTGCTGATGTCAAGTTCCGAAGACAAAAGGCGCAGGCACTACAAATGACTCCCAAACATCGACCCCCTTGCTGCATTGAACTTGAAGACTTACAATATATATTTGGCACATAATAACTTATTCTGCACAACACTTCTGACAGAATCTACTGTTCATACTTGGTCGAACAGTCTTATAGTTTAATGTAATGGAAATGAAGATGAAAGATCCTGAGACGGCATCTATTAACAATGGCCTCTGTGACCCTTGATGCAGGATAGAATCTGCAGTTCCCATATTTCATGACATATGATTATATGTGGATAAGACAAAACATATGTAAAGACAAGATAGCTCCCTTGGTTTCATAATCACATCTTCATGTCCCATTGATTCAGTAACTCATCCTTCTAGAAGATAATGTATTTCTGCGTAAGCTAAACACCACAGTTTACGTGTTGCAAACAATAATTATTGCTTATTCATTGACACACCTTTTGAAGTTGCAGTTTTTCATACTTATACAAGTTTAACTGTGTTTTAACCCTTTCAATGCTAAATTAGAGGGTAAAACTACCCTTGAAATTATCATTGATGGTATAATAAACAACAACATACTAGCTTTAAAAAGCTATTCAAAAGTAACAGGTAAACTAGCAAAAAATTAATTTAGAATGAGAATTGCAGAAAGTTTCACAACCAAAATTCATTATTAAATAAAAGTTAGTATTTTCACAATGTAATATGTTGGACATGTGATGAGAAGAAATAATAACCGAATAGCAAAGCAAGCCCTCATGTGGGAAACAACAGGTAAGAGAAAAAGAGGAAGACCCAGGGAGACACTGAGAAGAACATTGATGAGAGAGGCAAGAGCAGCAGGATTCGGCTCCCTCAATGAGATAGAGCAGCTTGCACAGAACAGAGACAAATGGCGAGATTTGATAAAATATCTTTAAAAGAAAACTGCTAGAACAAAAACTCAGATAAGAGGAGGAGTATCTTGGTCTACGCCCTATGGGCCGGCTACGGCTCGAAAGGTCAATAGATAGATAGATAGATTTTCACAATTAAGTGTACAGTTGCTAGAATGACAAAAAAAGAAGGCCACATTTATGCAGAAAAAATGGCAGGCAATCATGTGAAAAATATAAATTTAACGCTGGTCTGATATTTTTTTAATGCTTCAAAAATCACACGATATATCCATGACAAAAAATCAAATCTCTACCAATTGCTTCTAAATTTAATAAAACCTATTTCTAATTCACTTTCTATATAATCTTCATGAAAATCATCAAAATCTGATGACCTATTTTCATGGAGGCTAAAAAAAAACTGCAGGATCAGTACGGTTGAATTTCAATAGCGATTTTTAAATACAGATTTGAAAATGTTAGAGCCCACCATTTGCCGTGAACAAAGGTGGAAATGGTGGCAAACATACAGTGCTTTTACTTTGAAGAGTTCCTAGTGTCCAGTGTAATGTAAAATAGTGCTTAAATTCACCTCAATGAGAAAAACCAAAAACAGTGGAAATTGGTGCTTAAAGCAAGGAAGGGTTAAAATTGCCTGCATCCTTTGTTTGTTGACGTTGTTTATTTTTTGTTAGCAACTATTTCACAAAATTGTTTCTTTGATATTTGTAGTTATAATTTTGTCTCACATCACAGGAGAGTTTATCAGCATACCAAAGACCAGCCCTGTTGACTTGTCATTAGCGGACAAAAATGGCTGGACTGCTGTCCATCATGCAGTTTGCTCCCTTTCTCATGCAACATTTGATAATGCAGAGATTGTGTACTTACTTGGAAAGGCAGGTGCTCCTTTAGAGACAAAGAATAATGATGGGGAAACTGCAATGGATCTAGCACAGAAGACAGATGCTGAGAATATTATCAAAGTGCTCAACAAGCTGCTTGCTTTACCACCTTACAACAAAGCTTCTCAGCCTTATATCAGGGTGAGCAAATATATGTTTTATCATACACTTAAATATTTTTTTAATACAGTGAATATCTACATTAATTATTTATTTATAGAGCAAATGTGATTATACTTGGGTTTGTAACCCCAAGGCTGGTTTACAGCAAAAGTATTAATTTTTAATATCATTTCAGACAGTTTTAAAATGTCTCTATCTCTACTCCCCAGGGCCAATCTCAAATTAGCATAATTTTAAAAACAAAATTTTCTAAATTAATGTTGTTGTGCACAATTTTACAGCCAACAAATTTTTAAAAAATGTTTTTGAAATGTCCTTTCTATACACACAAACATATATATATGTGTGTGTGTGTGTGTGACATTTATGGACTATAATGAGGATGCACGACAGTTTTTTTATGTTTGAAAATAAATTATAAACTGGCATTTTGAGCAGAAAATTATACTAATAATAAACATTTTACTATGTGAGCAGAACCTCCCTGCATTTACTGTGGATGAAGTTGTACCTGGTATTGTTAAACCAGACATCAGGGTGGATGCAGAGGAGATGTTGAATAAGCTAGATACTGCAGCTGGTGTTAAGGCTGATGTTGATGATCTACCAAAAGTGGATGACAATTGTGAAATTAAGAACTCTGGGTAAGCTTCTGGTGTAAATAAAATATACACGCTTGTTGTGAATTTAGTGATGTTTAACTTATAACACTTTAAATGCCACTGGTGAGTGGGCTGTACGGCTGGATTTTTGTAAAAGGATCAATGTCCGGTCGACTGTACGGCTGATAGTCACATAGTTTTTGTTTTGTTACTTGCTTATTTAGGCACTTTTTTAAGTTGAAACAAGTTAAAATCTCTAGCAAAATGTTTATTTTTACAGAATTTGATATTAGGCAGTGGTATTTGATTACTTTGTAATGAAAATAAAAGTTTTTTCATGAGATACCATTTTCCTTGACTTTTGGAGACGATCTCTCAAAATCGCCACATTTCACAAGACGATTCACATCAAGCTATTTATTGCAAACAATTTTAGAATCAAACATAATGTTTGTAATGCATCATAGCACCAAGTTTTTATATTATTTGATTACAATTTAGCCTTGGAGTAAATTAAAAAAAAAACACTTTTTTTTTATTCCATGTGTTATTATAAGAGAGTATAGAGACTTGTCCATGTCGTGTGGCACATAATGTTATAAACATAAAAGTATACGTTTTTTTTAGCTTTTTTTTTTTTTTGTGCTAATTGTGAAGGAAAATGGTGTGTATCCCCAAAATTATTAACTCTGAAAGGATTTAATTATAAAGACAATGCAAATATGATCAATTACATGGCAAGACCTGGTAAGTGAAATCTGGTATGAGAAAAATTTTATTTATTCCAGATTCTGGGACATTTTTCTATAAATCTTCTTCTTTCTTTATAATTATTATATTATTTTAACATTTTTTTTTACTACATTTGAACTCTTACTTCAATCTTCTTTTATTTGATGTGTAAAACATGTAGATTTTTTCAATAATTACTTTGTTGATGTCATTTTTAAGACACTGGTGTCCTTTAATTTTTTTTCTGTCTCAGTTCTCTTTGGTTAGGGTATATATTTTCTTCGGTACGTAAAGTATTAAACCCTTTGGGTTATTTCATCATCATTTAGTATTGTGCATGCTTATAATCATGTTTACCCACATCTTTTTGTCTCTATAGTAGTCTTTTCTGTTGTTTGCCTCCTACCAAATCATTCTCTAGAACTGCAACTGCTTCGTATCATTGTCTCCATTTCCCTATATCTTTTCTTCCAGCTATCTCTTCTTCCAGCTATCGCCTCTCCCTGAATTTCTCCTGTCACAGTATATTACAGTTCAGTTCTTTTATTATATGGCAAAAACAATTATTGTTTCCTTCTGAAGTTGACAAGCTTCATTTTTGCTTTCTTCTACATCTTCTTCTACATCTTCTCCTTCATCTTCTTCTTCCTCTTCTTCTTCTCCTCCTCCTTCTTCTTCTTCTTCTTCTTCTTCTCCTTCATCTCCTTCTTCTTCTTCTTCTCCTCCTCCTTCTTCTTCTTCTTCTCCTTCTTCTTCTTCTTCTCCTCCTTCTCCTCCTTCTTCTCCTTCTCCTCCTTCTTCTCCTTCTCCTCCTCCTCCTCCTCCTCCCCCACCCCCTCCTCCCCCTCCTCTTCCTCCTCCTCCTCCTCCTTCTTCTTCCTCTTCCTCTTCCTCTTCCTCTTCCTCCTCCTCCTCTTCCTCTTCCTCCTCTTCCTCTTCCTCTTCCTCTTCTTCTTCTTCTTCTTCTTTCAGCTCCCTGTGGAGCATAGGTCTACAAACACTTTCCAAACTGTTCTGTTTCTTTCCATTCTTTTATGATCATTCCATGTCTTCCCCATCATCTTTATCTCTGCTTCCATCTGTCTTCTTCAAGAATATTTTGGTCTTCCTCTTTGTCTTTTTCCATGGGGATTCCAAAAAAGGGCCTGTTGTGTAATACTCTGTTTTCTCCCTCAGTGTGTGTCCTATCCAGCACCAACAAATAATTCTTAAAATAAAGAAAAACAATATTAGAGAGGGATCAAGGTTAAGAACAAAATAAGAACTAGCAGTGATTCGTCAGACATAGAGAGTTCTGATTTCTATCCTATGTGCTCTCTTCAGTCCAAGAAGAACTAATTAACTAATCTGGATAATTTACTTTGTAAATTTTTAGTTAATTGTTTTGGATAATCTTCTTATGTGTTATTTTTTAAAGTAGTACATCTTTCTCCTATCAGATTTTCTGTATTGGGTTCATGCTCAAGATCATATTTATTTGAGAAGTAGTAGTTGCCAATACATTGATGAGAGAGGCAAGAGCAGCAGGAATCGGCTCCCTCAATGAGATAGAACTGCTTGCACAGAACAGAGACAGATGGCGAGATTTGATAAAATATCTTTAAAAGAAAACTGCTAGAACAAAAATTCATATAGGTGAAGGTGTATCTTGGTCTACGCCCTATGGGCCGGTTACGGCTCGAAAGGTCAATAGATAGATAGATAGATAGTTGCCAATGGGATTTTATTATTGAGCCAGCAACTAGACTTTTATGACTGATGAAATCATGCTCTGTATTCTTTCTTCATTCTGCTATGGGTACATGCCAGTTGTTGACCAAACTGTACAAATGGTGTCACATAAGAAGGTAACTGTTCTTGGACTTAAGATCTTAGTTAGGCACATTATTCATATTTAATCAGCATAACTTTTCCATCCAGTCTTAGTCTATCTGTCTATTGTCCTTTGAAGCCGAAGACAGTGCATAGCGCAGACTCTTGTGTCTGACGATCTGTTATCTGGTGTCAGATCCTACACAGGATCCACATTGAAAGAGCCACATGGCTCTGTTCTGGACGAGTCGCTCATTCTCAACTAGGGAGCTGATGCCTGCTGTTGTTGCCTCTCACCTTAGTGTTTACAGCTTTAATGCTTTTTTATTATTAATGTCAATTAGCATATTTAAAGAAACTGATATTTTTAAAATTTAAAATGAATTAAAATGTTCAGTGTTTATTATTATTGCAGTGAAGTAGCAAAACACCCAAGTTCAAACATTCCTTACGATGTGACACTGAGTAAGGTGGATGTGGTATTCAATCCTTGGGGCATGTACAATTTCTACAAATTACAGGTGGGTTTTTCTCTCTCAAACGTAAGTTTATTTTGTTTCAATGATGCCAGTAAGATGTGTACTAGTTATTCCATAAAGAGTTGATTGATCTGTTCTGAGAGTCTTTTGAAGGTTTTGTTTATCCATGAAAGATTTCTTTAAGTGGTGTAAGAAATACTGAACAACAAGAAAAGAAATATTTAGATGATTCTTTAGATAAGCGCCAACAAAAATCATCAGCTAATGATTAATCAACAGTTGGTTGCAAAAGGAAATGAATATACTAATGATGGATGTGATGTAGATAGACTGATAAAGTAGCCTGAAGAAATCAAGCAAATGTAACAAGTGCTGTGAGGATAGCAACAGGGAAATACTGTCGCAATCATGATGCAGAAATCCAAGAGGTAAAATTGACACTAGAAAAACTCCTGAACAGTAAAATTTTGATCCACAGCCTGTAGTGTTTCTGATAGGAGCAAGATCAGCACTCCAGACACTAAAATCCAGAAAATTACCACATCTGTAGACCTTATTGACTGAACTCTGCAAGGATCACAAGGTCACCCTGTAGTGGATCCCATCTCACTGTGGAATACCAGGACACAAGAAAGCAGACCAGCTGGCAAAGGAAGGTGCAGCAGGCAAATAACTAGATACATCAGTTAAGTACCATCAGAAGAAACATAATCAAATCAGTCAGAAGACTACCAACTGCAAATCAAGATGACTAATGAATAGATAGAAACAAGTATTTATTATACGCCTCAGAAGAAGACACAATCAACTCCATAGTCACATGTATACAAAATTCAAGATTGGCACCTGTCACATGTATTTGTGGACAAGGCACTCCTGTTGGCTAAACACACATTACAAGACTGTACTGAATAAAGTACACTGAGGAAAATCCATGGGCCCATTGGTACAACACTACTTATAAGACTATATGGGCTGCTGCAAGAATTACAAAAGATAGTAAAATTGATACAACAAATGACATTGCAGATATAAAAATACTTCAGGCGAACGAAAGATAGATAGTAAGTGATGTGGTGCAATGAGTCATAGGTAACAAGTGCTGTGATGCAATGATTCTCAGGAGAGAAGACAAAAATGTGACAGATCAAGAATATTCTTATGAAAACACAGATCCACAATGAGAATCACATTTGTGGCATTCTGTGAAGAATATCCAGTCTTAGTGAGTTGATGTGATTTTGTTGCTTACTTTCTTAGCCATTACTGCCACTAACTGTTTTGTCGATCTCAAACAAAATATAAATGAGCATAATAGATGTACAGTCCTATTTGAGCTACTAGAGCTGCATTTAGCGGCTCGTGATATGGAAGGTGTTAAGTGCGCATGGATGCATTGTTTTGCTAGTTTTCCTTAAAGTCACTATCCCTACGCCCTTTGTCCCGACACATTTGTCTTCAGTGTCAGAAGATAAGATTTGCTTAACAATTTTTTGCCTGGGCAAAACACAGAAACATGTAATTAGAAACATGTACAGTCCTACAATGCCTTCATAATGCTGTACACAAACAATGTCATGTTGAAAAATGGTAGAACAAGCATTTTGTAGATTTTCTCAGCATCTGAACATATGTAGTTGATTACTATTAAATAAAAATAGTTGGTGATCTTTTGTTAGAGCCTCAGTTTTGCCAGTTAATAATTATTTCATATTGTATAACTGTTTATATTTCAAAACAGATTGTTCGTCACACTGAAAAAAATCTGTATGTACTTTTCACACGCTGGGGGAGAATCGGAGATCGAGGCCAGTACCAGCATACTCCATATCAGACCCTTTCAGAGGCAGCTAAAGAATTTTGCAAGATCTTCAGATCCAAAACTGGCAATGATTTTAGCCAGATTAGCAAGTGAGCACTTCTCTATTGCTGTGTTATTGAATTATATCCATTATTTAATGTCTAATATTCACTCACATGCACTCGCGCATACACCCACGATGGTTGTTCATAAAGTTACGGGACTGAGTATGTTTTCAAAAATGTAAATTATAAACTTATCAATTAGTAGGTTTTTATCTCCTTTACAGTTGTGCACTTGTGCTCGTTTACACATATTCCACTTTTGCTGATGAAAGCACCTTTTTGCAATGGCCTTTTTTTTTTTTTTAAAATTTGCCATTGCCTTACGTAACTTCATCAAAGCAGTGGCTTTTCAATGTGGGAACAGGAAATCACATGCAGCGTTTTCACTGAAGTATCAAGAGCGTTGGAGCAATGGAATATTGTTTTGCCAAAAATTTTGCCACAAACCTGTGATCAATGGCAATGTCATGGTGTATAATTGTGGATATTGTGTTTGTGTTAAACGTACTACTAATAATGATATAGACATGTTTGTTTCCAGAAAAAATGCTGTACCCATTTAAGGCTGGGTGAACCTGGAAGCCGTCGGTTGGGATTGAACCCAACCTCTTGTCTTTTGTAGTTCAGTTCACTAACCACTGAGCTATTGCGGCTCCTTTGTAGTGTTCACCTATTAATACATTCACCACCATGGATTTTGCACTGTTTTTTTTTTTTTTCTTATTACAATTTTAAAACAAATTTCAAATAACAGCGAGAAAATAAATAAAAACTGATCTAAAAGATGCATTATGTAGGGACAATTTGTTCATAAAGTTGGAAAAGCTGTAATGAAGAGAATTACAAAATTTTAGTGGACATTTTTTACATAGATAAATTAAAAATAAAAAACTGCTCCTTTTGGACTTGGCACGCCGGCTACTAAAGCTGCATTTAGTGGCTCGTGATATGGAAGGTGTTAAGTGCGCATGGATGCATTGTTTTGCTAGTTTTCCTTAAAGTCACTATACCTGCGCTCTTTGTCCCGACACATTTGTCTTCAGTGTCAGAAGATGAGATTTGCTTAACAATTTTTTGCCTGGGCATCTACCATTTTTTTGGCCTACTCTTTTCAACTTTTAACTGCCAAGGGTTTTTTAGCATGCGTGAGTGCACACAGAACCTCCTGTTTTGCCATTTTCTAAATAGGGCTAGACATTGTATATCACCACCCAAAGACCAATGTCGGGGTAAATACACAAGGAAATGACAGATTTGAAGTGAAAAATTCTCACTGCCTGTGGTGATATTCAAACCTGGGACCGTCCTGTCTAAAGGTGGAATTCTTACCTATAGACTACCCAATTCCCAGAAAGTGGGAAGACCTGACATAGTGTTTACCACATAAATGTACTGATGCAAATAAATATGGAAACACTGCCCCTGTATTCTTATACACCAGTGGCATAACAAGCACCTATTGCTTTACTTAGAAAAAGATTCATTGCATAATTTGAGTTGTGAAAAGTAAAGCAAATTGAACAGATTTCTGTGGCTGAGCACTTCTGTTGTACTATATATTTTTTTTGTTTAGGGGAAGGATAATTTTTGATTATTTCTCTTTATACATCGGTGTGTCATGAAATCGTTTCTACATATATGACCATATAAGACATATATGAGCAGAGAATGCAGGCCGCTTGTCCTGAGCAGTCGCCATGAAGTGTTCAGGTCTGAGTTTTTATTTAATCCCCAATAGAAAAAAACTTATCCCGCTACCAGGATTCAAACCCATATTCTCCTGGTTTGGAGCACGATGAGTTACCGATTCTGCCACTTGCTGTCCAGACTGACTATTATTATGGAGTTTTCAAATTAATGTGTTGTTTCTGTTTTACCAGACAACATAAATACCTGTTTCCTGGTTTTCAGATTTCAGAATCATCCCAAAAAATACAGACTCATGCCCAAACCCGAGAAGCATCATAAACAGCACAAAGTGGAGCTCATCTTGGAATCAAGCGTGCCCAGCAAACTGCCTGAACCTTTATTTGATCTGATATCAGAATTGGTAAGTCCCATTAACTCATACAATTTAAGTCATTAAAAATATTTAAGACATGTTAATTACCTCATTAAATGTATACTGCCCTTTTCGTCTTGTCAGTCGGTTTAGTGGAGGCTATTGTGTACTTTTTTTAGGTTTTGTGTTTGTCGAACAGCTTCTCTCGTAGCTAATTCTACCAATGTTTGACAAATACACACGGCCACAGAATGAACAAGTCAGGCCACTGATCCACAGGGTTTTCCATCCTTTTTCATGAGTCTTTTCACTTCTAAGTTTTGCCATAGCAGTCTCAAATGATGTTATACCATTCCTTTTACATGCTCTCCATGATGAGCGATCACTTGCCGGATGTTCCTAGTCATTTTCACAGATGGAGAAGTCATTCAGAAATGATTTACAAATATCTCTATATCGTAATTTAGGTCTGCCGATTTGTCTTTTTCCGCATGTTAGCACCTCATTAAATGGTGCTATGGTTATTTATTATCTTAAGTTTAGTACAGTGAAATTTATATAATGAAACATGCAATTATTTTTACATATAAAATATGATCTCAAAAGCATATACTTTAAAAATAAAAATCTAATAATCGTTAAAATAAAAAGATAATCATTTATGTGCTTAAAATTTGTGGTAAATATTTCATTTATACGTGTGTGTGAGTGTGCATATACATATGCAACAGCACTAAAATTTTGTGACATAATATGTATAATTTATATGTCATTTGAGTTTATGAAGTTTGGGGGTGTTCATAAGGTTAATGCTGAGACTTGTTTGAACAGAGTAATGTAAACATGCTGCTAGCATCAACCCACAAGTTTGGACTGAATGAAGACTTGATGCCATTTGGCCGCCTCAAGAGAGAGACACTTTTGGAAGCCAGAAGGTTGCTGACTGACATCAGGTATGTTAGGGTTTGTGAAGTCCATGGATTAATATTGTGTGCTTAGTCTAGTGAACTTTTTTTTTTTTTTAATGAATAAATAGCACAAAATGTTATGTTACTTTTTTATTCAAAGATACAAAAATATTGAAAAACTTAAAAGGTGCAGTAAGGAATATCATGAATTTTTTGTGTGTGTTTAGTCAAGTTGTTGCTGTTGTTATGGATCAAGAAACCTGTGAGCTGACATCCCTCGACCTCATTAGTCATGCTAACTTTATTATTTTTTTAAAATGAATAAATAGCACAAAATGTTACCTTTTTTTATACAAAGAAGCAAAAATATTGACAAAATTATATGCAGTAAGGAATTCAGAAAGTGATACAGATTAGACAATATTTCAGATAAAGAGACACTTTTGAAGATCTTACTGGTTTGGGCATATTGGTATGGTGGGGTGTTTACCTTGGCTATTTTCATTGGCAGTTATTTTTATAGGAAATTTCACCATCAAAGTTTTTCGTTGTTTATTTCAATGTGATTTTGCTGCAGTATTTTTTTTATTAGTGTTTTTAACATTTTAAAAACGAAACATTTGGGACATGCTAAAAAGAATTGGGAGTTCTTCAAATGCCAGGAAACTGTTCTCAGATATCAGAGACTTGTTGCTACATGTAGTTTTCACAACAGAATGAAGCAACAATGTAACCATCTGAATAAGTCACATGAAATTGCAGAACAAAGACAGAATTTTACACAGTTGGAGAGAGTGTTCGCTGACCACCACATGTTGAGGGTGGTGAAAGTTATATGAGGAATGCAGTGGGATTTAGATGAAACAAATATCTCTGTACAAGTAACACTAATCAGAGTTATATTTTCACCTATATTCAAGTTTTAAAAGCAAGTTTTGAATGAAATGGAATGTTCACCATTTATATATATAAATATAAACAAATGCCACAAGGTGTAACAACAATTATTGCTATGTTCTGTAAAATCAACTTCATATGTTTTATTTACCTTACAAAAAATGTATTTTTATGGAAATATTGTTACAAGTTTACAAGCTTGCAATACTGGGGATTATGACTCAGAAATGTTTAGGAAACATCTCATTAGTAAATTTAGCATATTAAAAAAATTTGTATTTGCTTCCACAGTGAATTCATAGACAAAATAGCAAAACTGCGTAACAACTTAACAGCAGATGTTCAGGCTGAGTACCAGAGCAACTGTGAGGAGGTGAGATAACCATTTGCTACACAAATGTTTATATTTGTTGGTGCATTGTTTAAACTATGATCACAACAAAGAAAATTCTCTAGACCTACAAATAAATATCACAGTTGAAGGAATATATCTGATGTATTATGTAAGCTAGTTCAGACCTACAACTACCTTGGACATACTATAACCAATGATGGAAAATGTAAAATTGAAATAAACAAAAAGAATAGGTATGGTAAAAAGTAATTTAAATACCATGAAAAATATAGTAACAACAAAACAAATAACAGCAGGGCTGAAACTAAGAATAGCAAAATGTTACTTCTTCTCAATATTCCTGTATGGTGCAGAAACATGGACATTAGACAAGAAAACAGAATAGAAAATTGAAGCCTTTGAAATGTGGATTTATAGAAGAATAGGTAGAATTGGATGGAAAGAAAAGAAAACAAACAAGGAAGTTTTAAAACAACTAAAAATAAAAAGAGAACTACTAAACACAATTAGAACAAGACAAATGAAATTTTTGGGGCATGTTAAAAGACACAACAGCCTAATAAAAGTAATATTGGAAGGGAAAATACAAGGTAAAAGAGGCAGAGGCAGACCAAGACTAACATGGACGAGTAACATCAAAAGATGGACAAGTCTATCTATGACAACCTGCACCATCAAAGCAAGAGACAGAGTGGAATGGCGATCCATGGTAGCCAACCTTCGCTGCGGAGACGGCACCCGATGGTGATGATGATGATTGTTTAAATTAATACCAATTTTTATTTTGATCAGATTAAGTCAATAAAATAAAATGTGCTTTCATTAAATTCTTTGTTTTTATAATACAGATTGCTAAACTGACCAATGAGTACTACCACCTTGTGCCCATCTCCGGGTTAGAGACTGAGGCTATCCAGCCAATCACAGACAAGAAAATGCTGAGGGACCAAACCAAACTTCTTGCTGACCTTATGGACTTACAGATAGCCAATACAGTTCTTCTTGGTGCCAATCTTAGAAAATCAGGTTTGATTCTTACTGTTGCATATATGGTTAAATTAATGTGAAAACAAGTGAATGTGTAATGTGTGTATGTATATATATATCATAGCATAATATAATAAGAGTATTTCTAATCAAACATATTATTTATATCAACAAGACTCCCTACTAGACTGAATAGAAGACAGTAGACTACAACATTCAGACTCAGAACATGACACTGAAAATTAATTGTCAATAAATTGAAAGCAGTCCCAATAGTACACTTATCAAGCAGACTCCCAAATACATTCTTGAGCATTGAATGTTGTTGTGAGACATCCAAAATATATTTGTGAGAGGATAGCACGGAACACATTGTGGGACGACTAATGCATTCATCATCATCAAGTACCATGCCTGCTGGCGTAGGTGATCATATCTCTCCACAACTTTCGATCTCGACAGTTAATCATCATTTCTGTTGTTGACCTTCAGCTGAGATATTCTTTTAAGCTATCTGGTATCTTTTCTCTTTGCATCCCTCTATCTCTTCGTACCTCAATTTTTCCAGTTGTCACAATATATTCCAGCTCTTCCCTTCTCATTACATGGCCAAAAAATGATGATTGTTTCTTCCTAATAATGGATATTAGCTCTCTTTTTGATTTGGCCTTATTCAGAACATTTTCATTACTTTTCTTAGCTGTACATGATATTCTCAACATTCTTCTGTAAAACCACATCTCCACAGCCTCCAGTGATTTTCTTGTCTGTTGTCCTATTGCCCATGATTTGCAATATATTTAAGAACTTTTTTTTGTCTGTTAACAGTGAGTTTTATTTAACTGAGTAGTTTTCAAAGCAAAGAAAACTGAAAGCAGAAGAAGAAACAGAAACACTTTTTTTTCCCATGTCTTAAAATGTAGAAAACTACCCAGAACGACAAATTACATTTTTTCTTAATGTTGTTTCATGCAGTGATTATAAGATGTTATTAATTACATTCCATTTGAAGGTTGGCTACCATGAAGTGCCATTTTACTGTCTCTTGCTTTGATAGTGCACATTGTCATAGGTTCATCTTTTGATGTTATCAGTCCATTTTAATTTTGGTCTGCCTAACTACCCTATACTTACCCTCCAAGATGACCTTTAGTAGAGTATTGTGCTTCTTCATATATCCCACAAATTTCAGCTACCTTTTTTTGAATTGTGTTAAATAGTTCATTTTATACGACGATAGAGCCATAGGGATAAAGGCCGCTTGGTCAAGCATTCGCCACGATGTGTGAGACTCAGGATTTTTATTTCACACCCAATAGAAAAAATCCTTTCTGTCTACCAAAGGCTTCGAACACCGTATACCTGCTTTTCAGCCAGCGGAACAGTGGTTTTAGCCACACAGCCACGCACAGATAAGTGATAAGTACATTTCTATAGTACAAAATAGATATAATGCTATTGCAAAAATACAGAACATTGAGGAGCAGTGGAAAATGCTCAAACAATCGATTCAACAAACATCAAAAGAAGTAATACCAGTGGCTAAAAGAATCAAGAAGAAATAGAACAAAATTATGACAAAAGACGAAAATGTGAAAAAAAGGAACGGACATACAAAATATTGCACAAAGAGATCCAAAACAAATGGAGAGAAGCAAAGGAAAGATGGTTAAAGCAGAAATGCGAAGAAATGGAAAAACAACAAAAGAAAAACTCAAAATTTATACACAATGAGTTAGATCAATTTACAGGAAGAAAAGAAGTCAAGGTTTCAGGATCTGTGAAATTAAAAGAAAGAAATATAATAATGGGACAGGAGAAGATAATGGAAAGATAGTTAAAATATATAAGTAAACTCTATGATGATGAAAGATAGGAGCTAAACAATTCAGACACAGGACCACCAATAACGCAGATTGAAGTGGAGGAGGCAATTCAACACATGAGCAGAGGCAAAGCTCCAGGTTCCAATAATGTGACAATCGAAGAGATAAATGCTTTAGGAGAGCTGAGAGTAAAGTCATAACAAAACTACTCAATGACATATATAACACTGGACACATACCCAAAGATCTACTAAATTCTAACATTGTAGCCATACCGAAGAACTCAGGTGCCACTGACTGTGAAGACCATCACACTACTAGTCTCATGAGTCATATGATGAAAATATTACTAAAAATCATGAGACGTGTAAGGAACAAAGTAAAACCAGAAATAAGTGAGGAACAATGTGGATTTGTGGAAGGAAAGGGCACCAGTAATGCAATATACATCTTAAGAACATTGATAGAAAGAGCTATAGAGGTACAGAAAGATCTATATATGTGCTTTATGTAGACTACACAAAGCATTTGACCAAGTAAAGGATGTGGAAATAATCAACATGCTGGAGGACTTCCGTTTCAAAATGGTTGAACGTTTCACATTCTCTCGATCGCTGCAGAAAATGCATCTGGGGTTTGAATAATTTCTCTGTTGAAATCAAAATGATATTCTACTTAGCAAATCTGCACTAACGAAGTGGACAAATCTGTGCCGCCCAGTACACACAGCAATGTTCCTTTTTGACAAGTCAAGCATTGTAAAAGCGACCTTCACCATCTAGTGTTGGCATGCGGTTTACGTCACATTGAGTGCTGTTCAATGGCCAACGTTAGAATTGTTTGACGCAAGTTATTTACATGCTGAAACGCATTAATGTGGACTGCTCCGTCAAGTCGACAGAAGATTTTCCTCTTTGAGGAATTTGCACCGTGTTTCGTTCGTAGTACGCTAACCGTTCATTGTACGCTAACCGTAAGGTCTGTTGTTTGATGTGTGACGGGGATAATTCGACGACTAACTGTGTGTTTATATGTTTGGTTGGAGTCAAGAACGATGTCCTAACATCATCAAGCGCTATATTTTTTGTTCTCAATATGACGATCATCATTTTCGGGAGGACGTGAAATTCCGGTATATGGTGGATAGGCGGCAGGAACCATTGAAGGCTATGTCTGAAAAGTGTTCCTTGTTGCAGTTTCCTCATATTCCAAGTCTGGCTTGTTGCAGGAGCTACTGAGTTAAGTACTCTGTGCACACTGTGAGCTGTGTGTCTCATCTGTTTCGATATTCCAATTGTTTACGAAGAATGATGATATCGTATGATAGGGAACAGTTGGCTGTGTTCACTTTCTGCGCGGTTTCTCCTTATGTCTTTTGGTGTGTGCTGAGACTGGTACGATGGAGACTACAGTTACCTTTCTTTGTTTGGGAGATGTGTTAGTAATTCGGATGATTCCACTGGCACGGGCGGTTGAGCGATTATGGATTTTAATTCGTTTGCAGTGATACCGAGGCCTTCCATAACCAATAGAACCAATAGAACATGCTGGAGAATTTAAACATTGATGGCAAAGATCTGCGAATCATAAAAAACAATGTACTGGCAACAAACAGCTGCTATACAAATTAGCAACCAAACCGGACAATTCCAATATAGAAAACAAGGAGTCAGACAAGGCTGTGCTCTGTCGCCGGATTTTTTTCGCCTTACAGCGAAAATATTATGAGATAAATAGTAGATATAAAAGGAATTGAAGTCAGCGATCAAAACATAAACAATTTGCAATATGCTGAAGACAAGTCTTAATAGCAGAGGCAACTACAAGAAATGATAGACATAATAGTAAAAGAAAGCAACAAGAAAGGTCTCAGTTTGAATAGTAAGAAAACAGAAGTAACGGTTATATCGAAGAAATAATCATCACCATCATGCAGCATAAAATTAAACAGGACAAATCTGAAACAAGTGCAACGCGTCAAATACTTTGGCACAATAAAAACATCAGATGGAATATGCACCACAGAAATAAAAGCAGAATAACTCAGATCAAAATAGCATTTCAGAAAATGAAAAACATCTTATGCAACAAACCTATGTCAATAGAAGTGAGAAAGAGAGTTCATTGGTTCTATATTGAGCCAATTCTGACCTATGGAAGCAAATCATGGACGGTAAACAAACAAATGAAAAGATGATTAGAGGCCACAGAGATGGGATTTCTCAGAAGAATATTGAAAGTTCCCTAGGCGTTAAAAAGACCATCAAGGAAATTCTCAAAGAAGCTAACACAAAAAGGGAGCTCCTAAAAACATCAAAAAGAAACAATCAACATTTTTTGAGCACATCTTGAGAAGAGGAAAGTTGGAATACTTGGTTACAACTGGCAAAATACAGGGAAAAAAGAGAGATTATGGATGAGAAAGAGAGAAAATACTAGATAGCTTGGTGTCATGGCATGGAAAACAGTCAACAACAGAATTTTATTCGATGCATGGTGGATAGAAGATTGTGGAAGGACATAATCGCCTACGCCAACTGGTATGGCACATGATGATGATGATAAATGCATATTTTTTTTTACCATAATTTAGATGTAGATCATATTTTGACCAAATTGGAAGCATAAATGTATATTTTTGGTTATATTTGGTGATATATGTTCTCATTTTAGCTACAATAAAACTTTCATATAGATGACTCTTTATTTAAGCAGAAAAAATTTAGCTTTGTAATTTTATTGCTAAAAAACATGTAAACTTGTTTGAATAAATATGTCTAAAACTCACTTCAAAATAAATATTTAGATGGAAATTAAAGACCACTTTTAGTGATTTACTGCACATCAGGATAAACATTTGAAGTTCAAATATAAAAGATAACTTTGACCAAAACAATACAAAAAAAGCATGAAGGTAATTGCAGATAGTGAGGGAAAATAAATGTGTCCAAAAATTGAAATTTAAAATTCAGAGAGATACACCCCACCTCAGAAATTGCTTGTCGACAAAGACATGAAAACAGAGTCCAACGCAAATGATGTAGACGCCTTAGCAGATAATGTGACAGATCATCTGAATAAAGAAAAAGAGAAAGATGAGGCAAATTTAAAAAAAAGAGCAGAAAAACGCGTTAACTCTATCCATAACACAGCTGACATGTGGCATGTGTCACAGGGTCAAATGTCAAAAGATTCAACAATTTCTGTAAACTAAAGAGAGATGACAAGGTAAGTATTTTTACCTTCTACAATGATAAAAAATTGATAATTTATCATTATTTTTTTAAATGAGTAATTTTACAACATATTTCAGTCAATTTTTCATTTTTAGGTCATATTTTTCATTTTTTATGTCATTAATGCAAGCATATTTTGATGATTAGCATTTTTTAGGTCATAAAAATTTGGGCCCCATTAAACAGACTTACACCTGATATAAAATAAATCACAGCCTTAATATTTGACCACAGAAAAGATTTTATTATTATTATTATGAAGAGATATTTTGCTACTAAATCAAAAAGCATATTTTGATGATTGGCATTTTTTAGGTCATAAAAATTTGGGCCCCATTAAACAGACTTACACCTGATATAAAATAAATCACAGCCTTAATATTTGACCACAGAAAAGATTTTATTATTATTATTATGAAGAGATATTTTGCTACTAAATCAAAAAGCATATTTTGATGATTGGCATTTTTTAGGTCATAAAAATTTGGGCCCCATTAAACAGACTTACACCTGATATAAAATAAATCACAGCCTTAATATTTGACCACATAAAAGATTTTATTATTATTATTATGAAGAGATATTTTGCTACTAAATCAATTATTGCTGCTGGCACTAATCATTGTCATTTATAAATGATCACCTGTACAGAAATAAACCCTGTGGACTACATCTTCAGTAGTTTAGGCTGCAGAATTCAGTCACTAGCTGAAAATGACCCAGAAACTCAGTTTATTCTTACCAACATACATGCCTCAGGTACTTGCATGTTGCTGTCTGTGGTTTATATTTATTGTTAGTTGTAGATATACATGAATGATTGAATTAGATCTCATGTCATTGAAATACAGTTTTTGTCCTTAATAATGTGATGTTAAGATCTTTATGAACGCATGCATTATGTCATGGGTGTTAAAGAGTATTATTTCTTGTAAGGTCACTACACTTTATCATAAGAGCAGGCATTGTTTCTTGTAAGTTGTGGCCTCCTTAGCAGGGCTGGGTGGTCTAGTAATAAGATGTTGGTTACTGGACAAAAAGGTCCCATGTTCAAATTCCACTATAGGCAGTGTGAACTTTTCACTTTGAATCTGTGATTTCTTTGTGGCTTTACCCTCCTCCGGTATCTAAGATATGATGCCTAGTCCTCACAGATAATGACAAAGTAATAGGTCCATGTGCATTTGTGCATGTTTAATAACCTTTGCGATTTGGAGATCACAAAGAGTAGGCCTGGGCAAAATTGATAGGAAAAAATTGGCCCAAAAATTTAAAAACTCTCGATGGTAAAAAATGAGAGTACTTCTGAAGTCAGAGAATATCTGCTTGTATGGCGAGGTATACACACTCTCTGCAAAATTGAAGATAAAAGACCATACACTTCCTATTGACCAAAACCCAACATATCTTGGCATCGCCATGGATCGCAGAATGACATGGATAAATCAGATAGACAAAGCAAACAAAAGAACCAGAAAACGAACAGATATGAAGAAATTGGCAGGAACGTTCTGGGGACCAGACAGCAATATCTTGAAATGGTTATACATAGGAAGAGTAAGACCAGTCCTAGAGTATGGAGTCACAGCCTGGGCTACAGCTTCCTAATCACAGTTTAGCAAAATTAACAGAATACAAAACCAGGCTGCTTGTATCATCACTGGTGCTATGAAATCTACACCTATCGAGACTTTAAAAACAGTAAAAGGTTTACAACCCTTAGACGACAGACGGAAAACTAAAGTAATGCAACAAGCAGAGAAATATAAAAGGCTCCCTAACCACCCTATGCACCAAAGAATAACTGGTTTTGGAAAAGGAAGGCTAAAGATTAGCAACTTCGCTGCAATCTCTAAAGAACTGGCAACTAATGACCCAGTACTGTCCTAAACAATGCCGAAACCCATATGCCCATCTGATATGACTCCTTGTGGGAAACACAAAATACCAGAACTTAAGGAAGACATAATAGAAATCGTGAAAAAAAGATACCCAAACAGACACAAGAAGAAAACACATAGCAGAAAAACACATAAACGACAACTATCCACAGGACTCCTGGTCACACATATAGACAGATGGCTCTGCTACAAATGCCACCAGAAATGGAGGAGGAGGAGATGTGTTCTTGAGGCTGAATAACTAGGAAGAGATCACCAAGTCAATAGCTACTGGGAAATTCTCAAATAACTATAAAGCAGAAACTGAAGCTCTCGAAGACACTGCAAAACTGGCTATACAACACAAAAATAATGTGCACAAGAAATTGGTGATACTGACTGATGCACTGTCAGTCCTTACAGCTCAAAAAAACCCCAGGAACAGTGAGCTCGATGACTTGAGAACAACCCTAGACCAACTATACAATAACTTCCAGAGAGTGGTCATCCAGTGGATACCATCACACTGTAATATACACGGAAACGAACATGCAGATAAATTAGCTAAAGAGGGAGGGAGATTACCACAAGAGAAGCATCTAGTTAGCTTCGATGAAGCCAAATCCATCATCAAAGGCCAGTATCATGAAAAATGGAAACAAGAACACCAAAAGTATAACGAGAGGGATGGAACTATCAAGGAGGGATCAAGTCATCATACTTCACCTACGCACTAGCCACAACAGAATGAGAAACCACATGTTCACCAAACTCAAAATAGGAACTACCAGCCTATGCCACTGTACACTGGATAACATGACAACAAAACATGTTCTACAGGATTGCCCCCAGTACACAGACCTGAGAAGTACAATGTGGTTCACACTCACCTCCCTGGAAGAGAAACTATACAGGACAACCCAATCACTTAAACAGACAGCTGCCTTCATAAAAGAGTCCGGAATCCTAGTCTGAATGAGCCATGATCGCAGATGAAGAAGAAGTATAACGAGGGACGCCTGAGCACATGGCTGCCAGTGGGAAAAATAGGAAGGAATGGTCTTTGTCCCTTTCTCATTTGCCTTTCTATGTCAAGGGAGATGTCATTTGCAGTTTTTAGCCCTTCTGTTGGCTGCTGCTGCTGTTATATTTTCTAATGTTTCTAATATTCTATTAGTCCATCTTTTTTCTGGACGACCTTTGATCTGGTGCTCTCACAGTGTTTATTAAAGGCTTGTTGTAATGTGTTTTGCTCTGTCTGTCTTATTATGTGGCCAAATCATTTTGTCTGTTGTTTCTTTATGTGTTCAATCATCATCATGTGCCTTACCGGTTGGCGTAGATGATGATGTCCTTCCACAATCTTCTATCCACTGTGCTTCGTACCAATTCTGTTGTTGACTGTTTACCATGCCATGACACCAAGCTATCTAGTATTTTATTTCTTTGTCATCCGCAATCTCTCTTTCCGTGTATTTTGCCAGTTGTATCCAAGTATTCCAACTTTCCTCTTCTCATGATGTGCCTGAAAAATGTTTCTTTTTGATGTTTTTTTAGGAGCCCCCTTTTTGTGTTGACCTCTTTGAGAATTTCTCCATTGTTCTTTTTAGCTTTCCATGGAACTTTGAACATTCTTCTGAGAAATCCCATCTCTGTGGCCTCTAATCGTCTTTTCACGTGTTCTGTGGCGGGAATTATTCCTAGATTTTTTCTCAGTTCTTTTCTAATCTTGTCTCTCTGGCTGTTTCCTGTCATTCAGAAAAAAGTGATGTTCATGCAAAATTCAGTCCCTCATGACTTCACTAGAGATATAAAACTGGTGTACACAAACAAACAAATTCTTCTTATTTACTTCAGTGAGTTGAGTCTTCCTTCTTCTTCTACCTTTTTAACTCCCAGTGGAGCATAGGTCTTCAACAAAAACTTTCAAAGTCGTTCTGTTTTTTGCCATTATTTTAAAATCATTCCATGTCTTCCCCATCATCTTCATCTCTGCTTCTATCTGTCTTCTCCAAGAATTCTTTGGTCTTCCTCTTTGTCTTTTCCCGTGGGGATTCCTAAAAAGGGCCTGTTGTGTAACACTCTCAGTTGGCTTCCGTAGTGTGTGTCCTATCCAGCGCCATCGTCTTCGCTGTATCTATTTATCCACTGGTGTTTGACTGGTACATTTCCATAATTTTATGTTAGTTCCTCTTGCTTTTGATATCCTTATTTTGGTATCATTTTCTGTTCCTCCCTCTTTATCTATATTACTGCCCAGATATATGTAAGATTGTACGTCTAGTAGAGGTATTTCTCCGTTTTATTTGGTTATTGCCAACTGTATTAATTCTCATAATGTTGGTCTTATCTCTATTAATCTTCAGTCCTTGCTGTTGTGATCTCTCATCAAGTATGCTCATTTTATCCTGCATCTGTTGATGACTGTGTGATAGAAGAGCTATGTCATCAGCAAAGTCTAAATCATCAAGTTGTTTGGTCAGTGACCACTGGATCCCATTTCTGTTGTTTTGAGTTATTTTCATAATCCAATCTATGGCCAGTAGAAAGAGAAATGGAGACAGAAGGCATCCCTGCGTTACTCCTGTTCTTATTTCAAATGCTTCTGTAAGCTGTCCTTCATGAAGCACACTACATTTCGTTCCTTCATACATTGTTTTTATTAGGTTAATAAACTTTATGGGGATTCCGTAATGACTCATCAACTTCCAAAGCATTCTTCTGTCTAAACTATCAAATGCCTTTTCGTAATCTATGAATCCAATATAAAGTGGGGATTTTAGTTCTAAACTTTGTTCAACTATTATACGTAGAGTAGTTATTTGATCAGTACATGATCTGTTCTTCCTAAAACCTGCTTGTTCATCTCTCAAATGTTTCTCTATGGCCTCTTTTAGTCTCTCCAGAATGATTCTGCTTAATATTTTTCCTGGCACTGATAGTAGCATAATTCCCCTATAATTTGTGCACTCCTGTAAACTTCCTTTCTTTGGCAGTTTGATCATATAACCTTCTTTCCAGTCTTTAGGTATTTCTTCCCTCTCCCAAATTTTATCTAATAGATTATGTAGCATCTTGGTAGAGGTGTTAATATCTGCTTTGATGGCTTCCGAAGGAATTTCATCTGGTCCTGTGAATTTACCATTTTTTTAATAGTTTGATGGCTTTCATTATTTCTTCTTTGCTTGGTTTTCCACAGTTAACGTGTAACTCTTCTTCTGCTGGTAGTATATCTGGAGGATTATTTAAGCTGGGTCTATTCAAAAGTTCTTCAAAGTGCTCTTTCCATCTCTCCATTTGTTCCCTTATATTACTAAGCAGATTTCCTTTCTTATCTTTAATAAAGGCATTGATCTGTTTGTATTTTCCACTTAATTTCTTTGTACTGTTGTACAGTTCTTTCATATTCCCTTTATTTGCTGCTTCTTCTGCCTCTTTAGCTAGATCATCTATATATTTCCTCTTATCCCTTTTAATGCATCTTCTCACTTCTTTGTTCACCTCTGTGTAAGCTTCCTGTGTCTTGGTTTTATTACTTCTCATTTTGCTTTTATTTGTGTCTGCTTTCTTGTTCTTTCTTTCTTTAATTTTATCCAGGTTCTCTGCTGCCATCCATGCCTTATTCTGGCGTTCTCTTTTCCCCAGTGTTTCTCCTAAGTCTCTTTCCACATGTCTTTTACCTGTTTCCAATGATCTTCTATATTTATTGTATTTTCTAGTTGTTGGAGGACTTGGTATTTGTTTGATATTGTGACTGCGAATTTATCTTTAATTCCTTGTTCTTTAAGAAACCCTTCATTGAAATACTTTCTACCCTTATTCGTTGTAGTATACCTTTTTAGTTTAATTTTAAGTTTGGCTATCAGAAGATGATGATCAGAAGCTACATCTGCCCCTCTATATACTTTTACATCCTGTAAGGATGACTTAAACTTATTATTAATACATATGTGATCAATTTGATTTTCCGTTCTATGATCTGGTGACACCCATGTTGCTTTGTGTATTCTTTTATGTTGGAATATTGTTCCTCCTAGGCTTACTTGATTTAGGGCGCAGAAATTCACAAATATCTCTCCATTCTCATTTAGATCTCCAAGTCCATGTTTTCCCATAATCTCTTCGAAGCCTCTGTTGTCTGATCCTGCTTTAGCATTTAGGTCTCCCATCAAGATTATAATATCCTTGGCTCGTCTTGCATCCATCTGATATTGTAGCTGTTTATAGAAATCATCTTTAACTAAATCATCCTTATCGTTGGTTGGTGCATAGCATTGGATAATGTGTAATTTTATTTTGTTTTTGGTTGTTTTAAATGTTGCTTTCATTAGTCTTGGTCCTACTGCTTCCCATTCTATTAGTGTCTTCTGTGCATTCCTTGATAGCATTATAGCTACCACTTCACTATATTGTGCTCTAGGTTCCTGGTGTCCTGATGATAAAATCATCTCTCCTGTATTTAGTTTTATTCTTTTCGTTCCTAGCCATCTTGTTTCTCACATTCCCAGAATATTTATCTTGTAGTTTGTCATTTCTGCTGCTACCTGTGCAGCTTTTCTCTGTTCATTTAGGGTACATACATTCCAGGTGCCAATTCTGGAGGATTCCTGGTAGACAAAGGGTGAGTCAGCAACTCGGACTCCTTACGGCTTTCTCCAGCTTGCGTCATATGTCTCTTAGACAGAGAGCCCTTATCTTTCCTGGATGGCGGATTTACTTTTTCACTTTGACTTGTCCATGTTTGTGAAGTTTTTTCAGCTTATTATTTTTACAGTACGGGATAGCCAGTCCCATGCCCAACCCTCCTTTCTCGCTGAGTCTTCCTAACTCTATGTATTATTTCTCAGAAGTAGATAATTTAAAGGTGACATGTATTATATGGTACCATTCTAAAAGACCTCATGTTTTATTATTTGTGCATTTAGATCATTAATAAGTGTGTTTATAATTTTTTGTCCAACTGAAAATTTGTGTTAGATTACATTAAGTTCAGTGTCTGATAAATTATTTAAATATGTAAAGTTTATTATCTAGAGTAAGTTCAGATCTAAAGATTTAGATGGCAAAATTAAGTAAAGGACATACATATATTAAACATAGAGTTCACAGTTTTATAATACTGTTTGTAATCAATTTATGAGTTTCTTAATTCTGATTTTATTGTGTTATCTGACATTTGATTAATTCACTCCATTTATAAATTGCTGCTCTATAAATCAGTTCCAACTGCTAACATCAACCGAGTGTTCAAGGTTTCTCGAGATGGTGAAGCTGACCGGCTGGCAGCTTTGAATGTGTCCAATCACCAGCTTCTATGGCATGGCAGCAGTATGTCCAACTTCATCTCCATCTTATCTCGTGGTCTTCTTGTTACACCCCCTGAAGTTCCTTGGACAGGACATTTGTTTGGAGAGGTAAAAAACATATCCTAAAGTGTAACCATTTTGTTTTGAAACTACACCTGCAATTAAAAAAAATGTAACGTTTTTGTTTGTTGTGTACCCAGGATGGTTGCTTTTATTCTGTATTCTCTCTTATATGGATGAATAGATGGATGTAAATTGTATGGTTTACAACGAGTTGCAGTATCTGTACATTTAAACCAAACACATGCAACTCCAACACATCATATTTTGAGAGTTCGGATTGCCTTCATTTTTAAATCCTTACTCTTTCAGTCTGGCTGGTTAGTCTGTTCCCAGAGTCACCATCTGGAGATTAATATCTTTATCAGTTCTATGATAAAGCTATGAACTTTCAGCTCATTCTCTTTATCATGATTTTGACATAAAAAAATTGGCAATAAAAATGGCTAATTTTTGTAAATCTTCGAGCAGCTGTTTTCTCTTGTGCCTTTTCTAATTGTAAAGTTTAAATAAATCTCAGTATAAATTACCTTACAAAATATGGATTAACAATGATCAACTACCGCACAAACAAATGTATGTGAAATAAAGTGCAGAGCTCTGTCCACATTTTCACTTGCAGCTTTGAGCACAAATCAATAGTGACGAGGGAAAGAGAAACAAATGAAATACTTTATTTTTTAATTCTGACCTTAGCTTTGAACAATAAGTATATTTCAGTTTTGTTAAGATTATTTACTTTTTTTTTTTTTTTTTTTGCATTAGTTGACTGTTTTCTATTTACTTTAACAATTTTTACTCTACTGTTTTTTTTCTCTCTTTTTATGAGTTTTTTTGTAACTTCCTTCTACTGTGGTTTAAGTTGATTATCCTCAAATTAACAATTCAGTTTTTCAAGTTCTTGTGTCATTTCGTTGATCATGTTCTTGGTTTATTGATGAGTCAAGTTAGTCTATTAATATGCTTTTATGAATCTACATAATATCTTATATGTTATTTGCTCTCATTTGCTATGAAGATATGCTGTATGTTGACAATACAGAGACAGTACAGAACAAAAATATAATTAGAAATTATCTAAAAATCTATCTTAGTAGAAATTATCTAAAAATCTATCTAAGTAGAAATTATCTAAAAATCTATCTAAGTAGAAATTATCTAAAAATCTAAGTAGAAATTATCTAAAAATCTAAGTAGAAATTATCTAAAAATCTATCTAAGTAGAAATTATCTAAAAATCTATCTAAGTAGAAATTATCTAAAAATCTATCTAAGTAGAAATTATCTAAAAATCTATCTATCGTTATTGTCCCTTCAAGCAGTAGCTGACACGTAAGGCAGAAATTCTAAATTTTCTGATGATCTTTCTTTGCTGTTAAGCATCAGACTTTGTAAATGACCTGCATCGTACCTCACGACATTTCCCTGTTCAGGGTGAGCCTCTCAGCCCTGACATGGGAGCTGATACCTGCTGTTGTTGCTTCTCACCTCAGTGTTCTTTTTAGTATTTCTCTAAGTTGGCCTCTTTTATTATCTTTTACCCCATGGTTTTCATGTGAGGCTGGATTTAAGATAAATCCAGTACACTAAAATTAACCGCAGCATCAGCCACAGTAGCCAATGTACTTTCAATACTTTTGTACTGATCTGAATGCTGAAGAACAACAACAACAACAAAAACACCAAGACAATCCTAATTTTACACAAGCTGACTGAAGAACAATTTGCAGAATATTTTAGCCACCAAAAACTCTGAAGTTTAAACCAAGAATTAGTGATAGCTGACAGTTATTGAACATAATTAGAACATACTCTTAAAAGAGATCCATGAACAATCACAAGAACTGTTATGTAGTGGACCTCAGTGGCAAGACAAAGAACAGTTTGCTGAAGAACAATGGAAATAGCATTGACCAGACTTAGGGCATCATGGTTGACCATGAGAAGTGGAGGAATGTTATTTATTGTCTTACAAAATGCCACAAGAAATGTCTAGTCACTGATTGTTTCATTGACCAAGGTCAAGGAAAATTAAATAAATGCATGACCTTGAAAAATACATGAAAACCGCTACATTTGAGTGCAATAGTGTTTCCCATATGCTAACTAGTTTTATTTGTAAATGACAATTATCATTGTAATGTTTGTTTGTCAGGGCATCTACTTTGCTGATACCTTCTTGAAGAGCTCCCATTATTGCCATAATCACAGCACAAAATCCACCTGCAAAGTTATGCTGCTTTGTGAGGTAATGTCACATGGTTTCATATTTCTATATTTTTTTTGCTTTCATTATAGTTCCTGCATTTGCAGCCCTCATCTCAAAAGCTCATTTTGCACATTTACTTCTCACCATATTCATAGAATCATTTTTCCACTCACATATCTGTACCCAACAATGTTTTGCACATTTACATGTTACTGATTCATTGAATCATTTTTCCATTTTTCTATACTTTAATTGGTTCCTAACAATGTTTTTCATATTTACACAAACAAATCCATTGAATCATTTTTCCATTTTTCTATACTTTAATTGGTTCCTAACAATGTTTTTCATATTTACACAAACAAATCCATTGAATCATTTTTCCATAAATTAATCTGTCTCCAACACCATCTTGACATTTGCATGTCACAGATTAAAAGAATAATTTTTACTTATATTAATTTGTCCCCATACCATTTTGAACATTTGCATGTCACTGATTCATAGAAGCATTTCTCACTTGAAGGCTGAAATAACAACTTTGGCCTTGAATATATTATGGCTAGTCCTCATATAAATTCCTGGCACACATCAGAAATTGCAGAAAGCTGTAGTGATAGTTTCCTCACTTATCTATCTATCCCCTACAATGTTTTGCATGTTTATATGTCATCAGTTCATAGAATCATTTTTATACTTATATATTTATGAAGTTTACATTAATCTTTTTGCAACCATTGGTGCATGGTTGTATTTTATGCACTTGAGGAGGGAGGGGTGTCATCCAAAAGGTAAACAAAGTGTGCACAGCCTCTCATTCACCAGGCGCTATGGCTACTGAATGACAGGATTGTTTCTGTAATTCTGGTAGACCTCAGTTTGATACCACTGCACTATTGCGTTCAAGATCACACCTACACATGGTTCCCCCCTGTTTCTGCAGAGTTGGTCTTGGGTGCGGCCGAGTTCCCTGTGATATAACTGGGCAGGGAGGAGGTGAGCCCACTGTCGTGTAGTGCACGCCATGGTTCTCATTCACTCACCCTCACTCTTTTGTGAATGTCCTTTTCTTCTGTCTTAATACTATCTCTATAGAAACCCCTGTAGACATGGTGGAGTTTGCAGTTCCTAAATCACTTTGAGGCCCCCCTACCAAGAACTGACAGCTTCAATTTGATAAGACCACCATGCTCTACCTCCAAAAGACTTGTGGTGTATCACACAGACACAACTGGCCCAGGATGTGACAATCCTCGGTCAGTACAGGTGGCATACATAAAATACCCCAGAAAGAGTGGAGCAGGTATCAGTAAACAGTAGGTGGTGGGGAATGGGCCAATATGAATCCTGCCTGACTCCATGGCTCGGAGGAATGAACTCATGGATGGCCGTCACGGCAGAAGCAGAGCCTTAGTTTGCCATGGAGGAAAGTTGCAAGATGATGAAGCTGGTGCAGATTTCATCCTGGGTTGGAAAGGTAGTTCACAAGCATCCTAGATTGACAATGCTGTGTATACAAATACAGCAATATCTTCTTGGTCTATAACAACATAAACTACTTATCTATTGTAATTAATTACATTAAGATTTTGCTGGCATAATCAACATTAAATAAATATTTAGATAAGAGTATAAAATTTACGGACATGACTAGCATTTTTTGAACCACAGGTTGCTCTTGGTAACCCCAAAATTGATGTGAAACATGGAGATGAGGACCACCTAGATGATGACATCAACAGTCTAAAAATTCTTGGTAGGCAAGCTCCAGTCCCAGACTTTGATGCTCGCTTGCCTTTTGGTAAGTAAACAGGAGATTGATTTTGATATGCTTGGAACTTAAATCTATTACTGGTACTTGTATGGTGGCCTGTTTGTATGGTGGACTGGCTTTATGCTGATTATTTCTCAACTTTCACATTCCAGTTGAAGCTCCACTCATACTGTTTCTCAATATACATATATTTCCATTGAATCTCCACTCATACTGTTTCTCAATATACATATATTTCCATTGAATCTTCACTCATACTGTTTCTCAATATATACATATTCCATTGAAGCTCAACTCTTACTTTTTCTCAATATACATATATTTCTTTTGAAGCTCAACACTTTTTCTCAATATACATATATTTCCATTAAAGCTCAACGCTTACTTTTTCTCAATATACATATATTTCCATTAAAGCTCCACTCATATTGTTTCTCAATATACATATATTTCCATTAAAGCTCAACTCTTACTTTTTCTCAATATACATATATTTCCATTAAAGCTCCACTCACATTGTTTCTCAATATACATATATTTCCATTAAAGCTCAACTCTTACTTTTTCTCAATATACATATATTTCCATTAAAGCTCAACTCTTACTTTTTCTCAATATACATATATTTCCATTGAAGCTCAACTCATACTGTTTCTCAACATATATATATATACAGTAAAGTCTCGATTATGCGGTACTCAATAATCCGGAATTCTCAATTTAACGGACTTTTTTTTTTTTTAATTATTATAGGGAGAAAGCTTGAATCATGTTTTGTTCAGTTAAATTAAATGCCTTTATCCGGAAATCGAAAACGCTACAACACGGTTTGTGCGCTGCGCTTACTTCTACAGGCTCTATCATTACACAATATTGCGTTTACAATAGTGTATTTACAGTAATATACTTCAAATAGGAGCGAACATATTTTATTCAATCCAGACATTGTGTCTCCAAATATTCCAAGTAAAAGCGACAGACAGTCTATATCTTCACTTTTTCCCCCGACTAAATGTTTTTGTCGGGAAATCTTAGTCGTGCCAAAAACACTTATCTACATGATTTTACAAATTTGCTTAATTTTCTCATAGCCTGCTTTAGATCTAAAGTTGGTCATGAATTTGTCAAAAATATAGCGTTTGACAGTCTGACCGAACATTAGAAGCAGACGTATTGTTTGTGAAAATTGAAGAGCCCATAACTTTGATGATTATAAATCAAAGGTTGAGCAGCCGGCGTGCAGTGACATAGAGATGGTGAGAAGAAAGGGGGAGGGGTTCAAAAATTACCGACTGGAAATTCAAAAAGAGTAAGATACAGAGTTTGACGTTAGTTTGTCTCAGACATTTGTGCAAGCTGAAATTCGTTCCATCAGTATAAATTATACATGATATGCTATAAACGCATGTGTGCATACTTTTTAACGGAATACATTTTTGTGTTAAATAATGGCCTCTGCGAGTGCAAACCACACCTCAATTTCCCGCAAAGGTAAACGCAAGCGAACTGTATTGACACTGAACCAGAAGATTGAAATCACTAGTAGACTTGAAAAAGGCGTTAATCGCAACGTTTTGATGACTGAATTTGGCATAGCCTCTTCAACATTATATGACATACGAAATCAAAAAGATGAGTTGTTTAAGTTTGCGTCGGAGTCTGAAAGCAGCAACAATATACACCAGAGACGAAGTATGAAACGGCCAAAATTTGAAAAACTCGAAGACGTCCTTTATGTTTGGTTTTAGAAAGAAGAAGAAAAGGAATGCCAATATCAGGACCCATGTTGATAGAGAAAGCTAGTGAATGTCACACCAATTTAAATATTTCTGAGCATTGCAATTTTTCAATCATGTTTTTTCATAAATTTTGAGTTTGGTTTTCTAACTCTCGATTATCCAGAAAAATTCAATTATCCAGAATGGGTTCTTCCCCGAGCATTCCGGATAATCGAGACTTTACTGTATATTCCTATTGAAGCTCCATTCAAGTGGGGTATTACTATTTGGACATTGACAGATCCTAGCACAGAATAATTGTATACCCTTAAGATTCACAAGATAACTTCCAAAGTATATTATTAAGAAAACTAAAGTCTTAGTGTGTAAAATGAAGAGCTAACAATCCTGCGCAATGTATGCTCAAGATAAATTTTTTTTTTTTTTTTTTTTATAAATTGCCAGAGTCAAAAGATTGAGAAATGAAAGTTTAAATTTTATATGACTTATTGTCATGGGAATTTTGTGATCTTGTTCTCTATGTGGCTCTTGCTTTCTTTTCACAAAATCCAGATGTTGGCTGTTGTAAACAAGCAGTGGGTAGCAAGTTAGGCTTCTTTTTTCTGAGGTTACCAAATCACTTTGTTTCCTTTTTTAAAATATTTTTTTATTATTTTTTTCCCCTCTTCTTTATACAAGGTGCTTTTACACAAATTTTTCTGGTGTCATCATGTCTCATTGTGACATAACAGAGGAATGACATGTATAAACTATTTATGCCTATCATTTTGATTTTGAATACTGTCTTTGCATTGACTTTAAGACATCATGTGTCATTATCTCGTTCAAGTCTTTCATTGTCTTTGAAAATGTTTCCCTGGTGCTTGCATCATTGTTGGTAATGTTTTAGCTTATTACAGTGAACTTGAATGTTAAGTTGGGGTGGATGGTCTATGATATAGTTTGTTCCTTGTTTGAGTTCATTGTTAAATTATTGTCTCTCAAAGGAGAAATAAAGCAAATTTTTAAAAATCCTTGTAATCTATCTTTCGATCACTTTATCTATCTTGGAAGTCACATTGATCGAGAAGGGGATACGAGCAAAGAAATTAGAATCAGACTGGCTAAAGCAGCAATGTCTTTCAGAAGCCTTGAAAAGTTGTGGAAATCAAAACTCATTAGCACAAACACAAAACTTAGGCTATTCAAATCAAATGTACTATCAACCCTTACGTATGCGTGTGAAAGCTGGAAAACAACAAGAGATATAGAAACAAAGTTGAACGCATTCGAAAATAAATGTCTAAGGAAAATACTTGGTATAGAATGGAACGAATTCAAAACAAACGAGGAAATTAGAGAAATCGCCAATCAACCACTAATATCTTCAGTAATAAAGAAAAGACGATGGTCATACGTTGGACATGTGATGAGAAGAGATAATAATCGAATAGCAAAGCAAGCCCTCATATGGGAAACAACAGGTAAAAGAAAAAGAGGAAGACCCAGGGAGACACTGAGAAGAACATTGATGAGAGAGGCAAGAGCAGCAGGAATCGGCTCCCTCAATGAGATAGAACTGCTTGCACAGAACAGAGACAGATGGCGAGATTTAATAAAATGTCTTTAAGAGAAAACTGCTAGAACAAAAATTCATATAGGAGAAGGTGTATCTTGGTCTACGCCCTATGGGCCGGTTACGGCTCGAAAGGTCAATAGAATCTATCTTTACTTTTATTTATTCATCGTCATCATCAAGTACCGGGTCCTGCTGGCATAGGTGATCATGTCTCTCCACAACTTTCGATCTTGACAGTTATTTATCATTTCTGTTGTTGACCTCCTGCCAAGCCATTGTCTTAAGTTGTCTGGTATCTTTTCTATTTGCTTCCCTCTATCTCTTCGTCCCTCAATTTTCCCAGTTGTTACAATATATTCCAGCTGTTCTCTTCTCATTACATGGCCAAAAAATGATGATTGTTTCTTCCTAATATTGGAAATTAGCTCTCTTTTTGCTTTGGCCTCTTTCAGAACGTTTTCATTACTCTTCTTAGCTGTCCACGGTATTCTCAACATTTTTCTGTAAAATATTTAAATTTTATTTATTACACTTCTATAAAATGTAGTTCATTCTGTCATGTTCTGAGCTTACTTCACATATTGGAAATACTATATCTTGAGGGTTTACTTCTGATGTTAACCGAATTGATTATTTACTTCAGTAGGTTTACTTCTGATGTTAACCGAATTGATTATTTACTTCAGTAGGTTTACTTCTGATGTTAACCAAATTGATTATTTACTTCAGTAGGTTTACTTCTGATGTTAACCAAATTGATTATTTACTTCAATAGGTTTACTTCTGATGTTAACCGAATTGATTATTTTGCTTCAGTAGGTTTACTTCTGATGTTAACCAAATTGATTATTTACTTCATTATGTTTACTTGGGGGGACTGGTTGGTCTTTAGGCAAAACGCCAGTCTCGAGACAGAGAGGTTTGTGAGTTCAAATCCTGGCTGTAACTTTTGGGATTTTTATTTGTGATTTCTCTGTGGCAACCACCCCAGGTCTCACTAGTGAGACCTAGCTTGAAACGTCGATTACTTTATCGATGGAAAAAATATGAGTACTTCCAAAAACAGAGTTATCTGTCTGTGCAGCGAGGGACCCCTATGCACACAGCTGCCAGGAAAAAATGGATTAGCACTGTTCCTAGTCTCTAGGCACTTCGCCAGAGATGAAAGCTGACGAATGCACAAATTACTTCCTTAAGTTTACTTCTGATATTAATTTAATTGATTATTTACTTCTATTACTTTTGGCAAAACCACAAAGAGTTATGACATGTTAAAATGGTCAGTGTTTGAGTATTTATATTTTTACCTTCTTTTTATTTGGTTAGTATTGTATCATTTTGAGATGATTAGTCTGTATTACTGCTTTTGAATCATGCTTGGGTATAACTTTTTTTTTATTACTGGAAAAGACAATTAATTGTTCAGAAAATTAATAACTCACTGTTCTGTACATAAACTGAGTTCTTAATTATGATCTGGCAATGTGCCACTTAATGTAATTAGACATGTTTCAACATCATCATCATCAGGTGTCATGCCAGTTGACTTGCGTGATTATTTCTCTCCACATCACTCGGTCATTCATACATATTATATTTCAGTCTGTGATCTGTTGTGATATGCCATTTGAATTAGCTATACAATATTTTTTCTCTTGGTTTTCCTCTGCTCTTCTTTCCATTCATTCTGCCTGTTTATATAGCATTTTCAATACCTTCTTTTCACATGACATGTTCAATAAAAGTAGATTGTCCCTTTCTTATGATGTTGATGATAAATAGTTCTGGTTTCTCCAGCTCATTTTAAACATTTTTCATTTGCAATTTTTGCTCTTCCTGGAATTTGTAGTATTGTTCTGATTACCACATCTCAGCTGCCTCTAATGTTCTTTGTGTTGTTTTATCATCCAGGACTTGCTTCCATACAGTAGAACAAGTTTGATGTAGTACTTTAGGATATATTTCCTAACATTAATAGACAATGATTTATTACATAGGATGTTTTTAAATTCCATTTAGTAACTGATTTAACTTGCAGCTCACCCTGATTGCAATATTTGTTTATCCCATAGGTGCAACTTTATCTCTGGGGCAAGTGCAGTCGATGGTATATCACCCACCAGCTCAAATTGCACACAACGAGTATATAGTCCACAATGCTGAACAGGTGGCCATTAGATACCTTGTTCTGTTTAATGGTTAAAGAATCAGTGCAGCAGAATGGGGAATCAAACCTTGTAGATTCTAGCCATGTGGTTTTGTGCTATTATTTGACATTGCCTTCCTGTCTGGTTTATGGTTTTACAAAGATTTTTGTATGTTTTGATTTTGTGTCAGTTCTTGTAACAGTGTTTATACATATGTTTAATCTTTATAATTCTTTATTACTTTGCTCCATTGTGGTTTTCTGTCATTTTGATTTAGATACAGACAAGGAAATTGTTACTGGTTACAATGTAGAAATGCTAATAAAATATATATATTAATAGACACATATAGTATTCAGAGTACAACATCTCAAGAAATCTGCAGATTTCATACCATGGGCAAGCAAAATTAATTAGTGCATTAGTAATATTAATACTGAAAGATGGGAAGATAGCCATGTGAACTATTTTGAGTGTATAATTAACTATGTGGAGGCTAAGAACCCTAGTTTATATTACTGGAGGGAAAGACGGAGGATAATTGGCAAAGGATGATTATTCTTTAGATGAGAGAGTAACATCAAGAGATAGACACCATCTACAGCTTGTAGATGAGAGAGAAGTATTTAGAGATAGACTATTAGCAACTTGTAAATGAGAGAGTAACATCATGAGCCAGGCTAACAACAGGTTGTAAATGGGACAGTAACATCAAAAGATAGAGTAATAGTAGCTTGTCAAGAAACCTGTCAGAATGTAGCACTATGCAAGAAGGATGAATTTGAAGTAACATTGCAGCCAATCTTTGCCGAGATAATGCCTCCCAATATGACAAGATTAATTATGTAAAACTTGAGCATGACATTCTCTAACTGTAACAGTGTAACACTTAAATTAGCCATAAAGTAATACCTTAAGGCTTCTCTGAGATTTGATATTAAATATTGTCAATTTTAAGTACATTATTGTAATTGTATGGGGCTGGTTATCTTCAACTTTAATGATATTTTAAATACACTTTTGATATATGCCATTTATGCACAGAATGCAACTGCTAATATGACTTAGTAAAAAAAAAATTAATTAATTCAAGTTGTAATGGACTTAATGAAATAATTTCATAATTCTTTGGAGTATCCCTGACAGGGAGTCAATTAACCAGTCTTGAACATAGCTTGTAATTCTTCAGCTTTTGTGTTCATTCCTGTATGTAGCAGATAATACAGGGATATGCATGATTTGAACAACTCACTGATGTAGTAGTTAGAAGGAGATCATCATAAGTGCCATATAATTTGTCTGCCAAACAAAATACAGGTGCATGAATGCAAGTCTTTTTTTGTAACAAGTTATTCTTCCAGGTAACACATTCGAGAGAGGAAATGTGGCAAACTGAGTGCACTATTATAGATATAATTTCATCAGTTGAAGTATATATGTCGCAAGGAATATATGAATGTAAACATCATTGTGTAAATAGAGTGATTTGTTGGTAGAACAGTTGTCCGTAAGCTGTATTGCTCATATGTCTCTCAATTACTTCAATAAAAAACACATTCTCACAATTATAATAGTATAGTTTATAATAATTTGTAGCTTTATAGAAAGTACAGTGCATTTGTATGTATCAGTGACGATGTATTTTTCTAATATATGTAGTAAAATATCATTTGTTTTTCCTTTTCTTCATATTTTCCTACCAGTTTTGAAAATGAGTTTTTACAGAAAATAATCAAAACCTTTGAACACTTTTAAAAATGTGTACACATCTCTCTTTAATGGTGGAAGACATAGATGGTTCTTGTGAATATGTACCAAAAAACTGTTTATGGTGACATGAAGGATGTGATTTATGATCTCTGAATCAGATAATGATTCAATTTTAGGACCACTGGCAATGTTCAACAAGCTGGAGGAAGAATTTGATCCAATATTGCTTTAAAAAAAATCTTGTTTAAAAACACTCTTAGTTGCCATTCTAGAGCACAGCTTTTCTGGTCACATTCTCCTAGAGCAGCTGCTGATCTCTATTTATTGGAAACTGCGAGCATGAAGAAACTATCTAATTGGACTTGTCTTTCTAATGATCTCTCTAACATTAGATAACAATGCCTCTCTATAAGTTATGTTTTTAACAGACCAACCATACAAATTATTACTCAGAGAAAACTTTAATTTTAGGGAAATAATATTTTCATTGACTCTCTTTATACAAACTTTCGAAATAACACTTTGGAAGGACTACAGTTTAACAAATAATTGAGGAGCACAGTCAGGACAAATGTTAACATGCTTGTGGCAGGTTTTTTTTAATTTTTAAAAAAAATATGCAAGAAAAAAAACCACACAAAACTTTTTGTACAGAGCAAAAAAAAAAAAAAACTCAATGCTCTCTTTTTCAACATTATTAATTAGAACACACAAAAAATCCCTTCCACTTATCATTACAAAAAACATACACTATCACAATACTATAATATTTTTTCATGACGCCATTCTATTAAAATTAAAACACACTTCTAGTTGTGATGATGGGTCACAGTGGGCGGGAACAATTGAGAAGGCACGTTGCGGAAATAAGTTCATGCAGGAAACTTCATTTCTAAGAGTTTTAATTTTGAGATCATTATTTTTACAACAAACTTGTAATCTAAGTTAGATACAGACAAAGACATTGTTACTGGTTACAATGTAGAAATGCTAATTAATGTGGGGATAATTTACAAATCTTAAACATAGAAAGTTATAAATATCACAGGTTTATTGTCCCTCACTATACGTGAGAGTAAGTACAAATATTGTTCTTTTTTAAAAGCAGTGAAATGCCAAAATATAGTTGATTCCTCTTCATTATTATATTATTGTGGTCATATCTATTATATCATATCTTGTCATATCCCTTGTAGCTGTTAATGACTGAATGCTCTAATTTGGCAAACCTATCAGTTGTTCTTTCAAACCAGAATTTGTTTTAGTTGTAGGCACCCTAAAATATTATCTTCATTTTATGAGTATTTCAGACAGTTATCTTATATAACATTGACTAATTTTTGTAAAAAGTGGATTTTAAAAAAAATAAGTTTTTAGGACTGTTTGTAAGCATTGAAAAGAGCAAAAATTGCTATATAATCTGGGTAATTTAGTTGTAATTATTCAAGCAATTAAAAAAAAAAAATTAATTACCTGTCTAATTTGTTATATACATAGCTATTTAAACACATGGGAATTATCTCGGCTAAAGCTATCACTATTGCACATGCCATTCTGCTGACTTGCTTGGCCTTTTTTTGCATTGTGTTGTAGTTTACAGTGATATTGCATCCTTGTGCACCTGTTGGTCCAGTGTATCCAACACTATCATGACATTTTGTAAAAGTTTCCTTCCCCTCTTGTTCTTTTATCATGGCCAGACTGAGTGGTCTCATCCTGAAACTGAGGTGTGTATAAGGTCTTGGTCACTCTTTGATTTACTGACCTTGAGAGAGTTCATCGGTGCTATATAGAACCAATTCTGACCTATGGAAGCGAATCATGGACAATAGACAAACAAATGAAAAGACAATTAGAGGCCACAGAGATGGGATTTCTCAGAAGAATGTTGAAAGTTCCCTGGACAGCTAAAAAAGACCAATGAGAAAGTTCTCAAAGAGGCCAACACAAAAAGGAAGCTCTTAAAAAAAACATCAGAAAGAAGCAATCAACATTTTTTGGGCACATCATGAGAAGAGGAAAGTTGGAATACTTGGTTACAACTGGCAAAATAAAAGGAAAGAGAGATTGCGGACGACAAAGAGAGAAGATACTGGATAGCTTGGTGTCATGGCATGGAAAACAGTCAACAACAGAACTCATACGATGCACTGTGGATAGAAGATTGTGGAAAGACATGATCGCCAACAGGTACGGCACATGATGATGATGATGACCTTGCTATAAGTTGCAAACTTATCACTGCATGACTACATCTGTTCTTCAGGTGTATTTATCATGGTTTATGGACAGGTTAATTTTGTGAGTCTAATTATATTTTTTCTAAACAGATATTGTGGTTTTACAACTTGTATAACCAATTCAATTTGCTGTATACAAGCCATGATTTTAATTTCATTGTGCATGCTATTAAGTTTTGGTTGAATCGCTCTTTGACTGCATTCATAACAGCCCCTTTCTATCTGTAGTGAGATGTCTCAAGTTGTGTGACTCTACTGTATTAATGTTTCATGTTTAATTTGCTTGTGGTTTGAATTACAGTATTGAACTACTGTGACAGTTGTTGTTAATTGTTGTCACATGTTCACAGACAAATACACTAGTTTAGAGTAGAGCTAACCCAAGTGAGTTAAAAACTGTTCTGCAAGATTCTTAAATAGTTTAATTTTAACATAAAACAATTAACAGAAATCTTGTCATTTCAAATAGCTACAGCTTTGATAAAACTGTTCCTCATTACTACCTTGTATTGTGTTACTCATGTTTCCCTTATTTGCCTTTCTGGACATAGGGTGTATGTACTGGGCATATAGAGCCATGATAAATACCTGTCCATTCATTCCTGTAGTTTGATAGCTCAATGACATTTAAATATACCAGATCTAATCTCTCATATATAACTATCTCCATTTCACTTGCCATGTTACTGCTGTCTTATTACAGTGAGAGATATTTGCTTCATTACCACCAAGTGAGTAATATTATTTGCTGTGGACAGTTCTGCAGTAATAGTAATATTAATTGCTGTGGAGTTCTGAAGTAATAATAATATTAATTGCTGAGGACAGTTTTGTATTATAATTGTGTTATGATTTATACAAGTTGATTTATCACTACATATGTCATATACAACAATGAAACATTACGTGGGACTCTGCAAGACTATACTACACATGATAAATTTTTTGATTAAGATACCTGTGACAACCTTGGCTACAAATAATTCACATCATGTAAATTCACATTTCAGACTTTTGTGTATTAACAATGCTCATTCTAGTATCCTCTCACCATTTCATTCAAAGAAATGTTCTTGTATTGAACCGAAGCCTCACTTCATCTCCTGGAGTTTTCCATCATTCTCACCTTTGAATTTGTGTGCGCTGCTCAAAATGTGTTAACAGAAGGTGGAGTTCAAGTAATTCAATATCAGATTGAATTGTTCGATTATAGCAGAATTTTATTTTCTTATATTTTCACCCTGAATAATTGATGTAAAAATGTAAACTTTAGTTCAACCGATTTTTAACAGATTGATAAGGATGCCATAATCAATACATTTTTATAAATCATTCTTCTTCTACATTCACTGTTCAGTGCCCAGCTTCTTATACAAAGAGATGAGTTGTTCCCTGAATATTATCTTGCACAACAACATAAAAGTGGAAACAGATTTTGTGACACCTGAAACAGGCTGCAGTGCTTGGCAGCAAATAAATAGTTTTGAGTTTACTTGAAAATCAATGATTACTTTATTTTTTTTTTGGGGGGGGGGATATGGTAAAGGAAGTTGTGAATTCTGTCGTGGATATTTTATGTATGTAATAAGTGACAATGTTATTAATGTTGTAATCAGTTCAGATAATTTGAAATTATTATTGTTATAATTATGTGCTCTGAGTTTATATATGATGTACTCCTTTTATTAATGCTTATGTGGAGAGACAGACAACATGAATTTAAAGATTTGTGTCATTGAGATTTCATTGACTCTTGACCATACATCTGTTCATATAGTGTCCTGTTCCTCCTCACCCACAAACTATTACCTATGTAAACAAGTACGTTTATTGTTTGTCATAATGTATGTTTGGTTGGTATTATTGTCTTGTCTTGACTATAACAAGTTGTACATGGTTCTAAATGTGGAGTTTGTTCCCAGATAGCTACTGCAGTCAACAGAGGTGTACAATTGAATTCATAATTAGTAGAGTTGTGAAGGAAATAATGATGAGAGTGAGCAGTCCTCCCAACATTTTCAAATACTAGAGCATTGTACATCAGAAATTAAAAAAAAAATGAACTCCCTCATAGATACTAATGGACTATTCGGCCTTCTATAATAATCTACTCAATATATATTTATGGTATTTGGTAGATATAGACTCTCCCAATTTATATTTGGGATTATAGACTGTCCCATTTTATATTTGGGACTATATGCTGTCAAATTTATATTTAGCTTTATATAACATTTTATTTTGGGGGGGTTATGATCTGTCCCTTCCTTTATGTATTTGGGGATGAGTCTGTACCAATTTATGCTTAGAATTTTAGTCTGACCAAATTATTATTTTTTGGGGGTGAGGGGTATATATATATATATATTTTTTTTTTTTCCAATTTATCCTCGGTGTTATAGTCTGTTCCAATGTTCCCTCTAAACTGCACAGTTGCTTTATGTCGCTGGCAACATAAAGTGTTGATTTTAATTTTAATTAGAAGATATATGTTGGCTACTGTACTGCTTTGAATTAAAAATATTTGTGCTGAAAGTATCTAACGTTCCGTTCCGTTCAGTGGTTGAGGAAAATTAGAGGGAACAGCGATCTACCCGAATGTATATTTGCAGTTATAGTCTATCCCAAAGTATGTTTGGGGTTACAGTCTACCTCAATGTTTGTTTGGGGTTATTGTTTTATCCCACCATATGTTTGGGGGTTTATAATCTGTCCCAATTATGTTTGAGGTTGTAACCTATCCCAATGAGTGTTTGGGGTTATTTACTGACTTATTGTATGCTTTGGATAACCTGTCCCATCGTATGTTTGGGGTTAGTCTATCTCAATGAATGTTTGGAGTCATAGTCTACCCTGACTTGTATGTTATGTTTATTGTCTATCCCAATGCATGTTTGGGGTTATAGTCTATCCCAATGCATGTTTGGGGCTATAGTCTATCCCAATGCATGTTTGGGGTTGTAGTCTATAATAATGTGTTCTCATGTCATAAAATCTGCAGCATAAGAATTTTATGTTTTCTGTTTTTCAGTGCTCATGTTACTCTTAAAGATCATGTTTATGTTATATGCTTCATGTTCCATTTAATGTACACAATTCCATAGTTCAAGTTTCAATGTCTTAAGTAGCAAGACTTATCTGTTTACCAAAGTTCAAAATAAACTTTTTTTTCAATTAATCATATCTATAGTTTTTTTTTTATTTGTTGTTGTCATTTGTTCTGTAGTTAACTTACTTTTGCTGCCTATAATTATTTTCTTTTTATTGCGGTTTGCCTGTTATTTTACTGTTGTCATTATGTGTCTATAGTTATTTTCTTTTCGTCACTGCTTGCTTAAATGTTTTCTTTTTCTCACTATCAGCCTATAGTTATTTTAATTTTGTCACTCTCTGCATATAGTTATTTTAGTGTTCCCCCTATCTTTCTATAGTTATTTTATACTGTTCTAACTATTTCCTATATAGTCCTCAAAAGGCTCCCTCAATGAGATAGAGGTGCTTGCACGAACAGAGACAAATGACGAGATTTGATAAAATGTCTTTAGAAGGATTGAAAACTGCTAAAATAAAAATGTAGATAAGAGAAAGAGTATCTGGGTCTATGCCCTATGGACCGGCTACGGCTCGAGAGGTCAATAGATAGATAGAACTATTTCCTATAGTTATTTTACTGTTCCCACTATCACCTATAGTAATTATACTGTTCCAACTATCTCCTATAGTTATTTTACTGTTCCCACTATCACCTATAGATATTATACTGTTCCAACTATCTCCTATAGTTATTATACTGTTCCAACTATCTCCTATAGTTATTATACTGTTCCAACTATCTCCTATAGTTATTAGGAAAAAAAAATACAAAAAAATGGTATGTTAGAAGCTTTATGTGATAAGTGGACGACACAGACTAAACGACGTTTCGGCCCAATAAACCTTCAGCAGGAACAAACAAGAAAGAAACAAGAAAAACACACACACACAAAACTAAAAATGAAACATTCAAAACAAAAATATTCGAAATATGTAAAGAAAATAAAAATGTCTATCCTGTGTGTATGAAAAGGAAATGGTAACAAAAGTGTGGCTGTCGTGAATGTGCAGAAATGTGCGCAAATGCACACCGAACCAGAGGAGTTCACACAGGGGTCAGTGTGCAAACACAAAGGAGAAAGAATAGAACAGTAGACTAACAGGTGCTCAAAAGGCGGTAAGAGTGAGATGTCTGAGAGTGGGGCACAATAAAAACCAAAAAAACAAATGAGGGGTAAGGAGCACAGAAAAAAGGTATAGATGAGAACACCGAAGTGTCTCATAAGGGACTAGAGGAGAAGGACTATAAATAGCATGGCATAGTAGATAGACCAAAGATACCAAATATGTGCAGTAGAGAAGGCTATGCAAAAGGAAGGAGCAACCAAAAGGAAACTATGAGTGTGATACATTCATGCCTCGTGGGGTCAGCGAACCATACTGGATTATGAGGCGATTTTCCAAAATATAGCGGCTGCGGCCGCCAGAGTAACAAAGGACAATTCCAGTGACACGGATGCCGTCTTTACCCTTGTGATCAGGGGAGTTGAAGTGGGAAGACACTGGAGTACCAGTAATCTGTTGGACATCCTGTAGATGTTCACAAAATCTTTCCGCTAATCTTCTCTCAGACTCACCAATATAGGTCATGTGGCATCGTTGGCATATTATGGCATAAATGATGTTGCGTTTCATAAATGAGGAATTTTTATGCATTCATTTGCATTTCTTTGCCTTTACTCCTATAGTTATTATACTGTTCCAACTATCTCCTATAGTTATTTTACTGTTCCCACTATCTCCTATAGTTATTTTACTGTTCCCACTATCTCCTATAGTTATTTTACTGTTCCCACTATCTCCTATAGTTATTTTACTGTTCCCACTATCTCCTATAGTTATTATACTGTTCCCACTATCTCCTATAGTTATTTTACTGTTCCCACTATCTCCTATAGTTATTATACTGTTCCCACTATCTCCTATAGTTATTTTACTGTTCCAACTATCTCCTATAGTTATTATACTGTTCCAACTATCTCCTATAGTTATTTTACTGTTCCCACTATCTGCTTATAGTTATTTTCTTTTTGCACTATCTGTGCTCTTTTCCTTTATTTGTATATACCTTGCAAGTGGACAAACCTCTCAATTTGTTGTTTCAGTTTGCAGTTCAAGATCATTCTTTTTGTATGATCTCAATTTTGTCTCTAATTGCTTTCAAGTTTAAATATTTATTTCTTCTGACTTGTAAGTGACAATGTTTGACACTTGCAGCATAGGATGACAGTGAGAGCTTTGTGTAAGATGTGTCTTTGTGTACAAGGTTGTACATTTTTTTGTTGGTTAAAAGGAGCTAGTTGACCTAACAGTAGGTCTGTATCACTACACTGAAGTTGATTTCCCTCTTCATTTTACAATCTCTGAAAAGTGTTTCTAGATATTTGAAATCTGCTACATGCTTTATATTTTGGCACTCTACAAGTGTGTCTATATCTTGGCACTCTACAAGTGTATCTATATCTTGGCACTCTACAAGTGTGTCTATATCTTGGCACTCTACAAGTGTGTCTATATCTTGGCACTCTATAAGTGTGTCTATATCTTGGCACTCTACAAGTGTGTCTATATCTTGGCACTCTACAAGTGTGTCTATATCTTGGCACTCTACAAGTGTGTCTATATCTTGGCACTCTACAAGTGTGTCTATATCTTGGCACTCTACAAGTGTGTCTATATCTTGGCACTCTACAAGTGTGTCTATATCTTGGCACTCTACAAGTGTGTCTATATCTTGGCACTCTACAAGTGTGTCTATATCTTGGCACTCTATAAATGTGTCTATATCTTGGCACTCTACAAGTGTGTCTATATCTTGGCACTCTACTAGTGTGTCTATATCTTGGCACTCTACAAGTGTGTCTATATCTTGGCACTGTACAAGTGTGTCTATATCTTGGCACTCTACAAGTGTGTCTATATCTTGGCACTCTACAAGTGTGTCTATATCTTGGCACTCTACAAGTGTCTATATCTTGGCACTCTACAAGTGTGTCTATATCTTGGCACTCTACAAGTGTGTCTATATCTTGGCACTCTACAAGTGTGTCTATATCTTGGCACTCTACAAGTGTCTATACCTTGGCACTCTACAAGTGTGTCTATATCTTGGCACTCTAGAAGTGTCTATACCTTGGCACTCTACAAGTGTGTCTATATCTTGGCACTCAAAAAGTGTGTCTATATCTTAATAGTAAAAGAAAGCAACAAAAAAGGTCTCAGTCTGAATAGTAAGAAAACAGAAGTAATGGTCATATCGAAGAGACAATCATCACTGTCATGTAGCATAAAAATAAACAGGACAAACCTGAAACAAGTGCAACGCGTCAAATACTTGGGCACAATAATAACATCGGATGGAAGATGCACCACAGAAACAAAAAGCAGAATAACCTAGGCCAAAATAGCATTTCAGAAAATGATAAATATCTTATGCAATAATTCTATGTCAATAGAAGTGAGAAAGAGAGTTCATCGGTGCTATATAGAAGCAATTCTGACCTCTAGAAGCAAATCATGGACAAAAGAAAAACAAATGAAAAGAATATTAGAGGCCACAGAGATGGGATTTCTCAGAAGAATGTTGAAAGTTCTCTGGACAGCTAAAAAAACCAATGAAGAAATTCTCAAAGAGGCCAACACAAAAAGGGAACTCCCAAAAAAAAAAAAGCACCAGAAAGCAACAATCAAAATTTTTTTTGGGTACAAGAGAAGAGGAAAATTGGAATACTTGGCTACAACTGGCACAATAACAGGAAAGAGAGATCGCGGACGACAAAGAGAGAAAATACTGGATAGCTTGGTGTAATGGAATGGAAAACAGTCAACAACAGAACTGATACAATGCACTGTATATATATCTTTTTATAGAAGATTGTGGAAGGGCATGATCGCCTACGCCAACCGGTATGGCACATGATGATGATGATATCTTGGCACTCTACAAGTGTGTCTATATCTTGGCATTCTACATGTGTGTCTATATCTTGGCACTCTACAAGTGTGTATATATCTTGGCACTCTACAAGTGTGTCTATATCTTGGCACTCTACAGGTGTGTCTATATCTTGGCACTCTACAAGTGTGTCTATATCTTGGCACTCTACAAGTGTGTCTATATCTCGGCACTCTACAAGTGTGTCTATATCTTGGCACTCTACAAGTGTGTCTATATCTTGGCACTCTACAAGTGTGTCTATATCTTGGCACTCTACAAGTGTGTCTATATCTTGGCACTCTACAAGTGTGTCTATATCTTGACACTCTACAAATGTGTCTATATCTTGGCACTCTACAAGTGTGTCTATATCTTGGCACTCTACTAGTGTCTATTTCCTGGCACTCAACAAGTGTGTTTTATATCCTGTGAGGGAACAGGCAAACAACAGCAGTGCTTCGGTAAAACTGGTATCAAGGAGCAAGAGGTGGGGTGTAACGTACACTCCTACAAGGTATGGTGATATGTATATCTATATATGGGAGATGCTTGTCTTGATAGGAAAAATAAAGATACACAATTTATTCCCGTGATGTGCTCGTAACCCTATGCTATAGTCATGGGTACACGTGCGTGAGACATCGCCAATGATGGCTACTGTTTTTACATAGCCAAGTTGGCCGTGTTCTCTTTCGCGAGCCTAATCTAACCAGCTCCTCGTCTCTTGTTATTTCTGTTAACATTTTCTAGTGGCTACACGTGTTTCAATTCTGACAAGTTATTACTGTTAACATTTTATCTTGGCTACACGTGTTTCAATGTTGACAAATTCTGTTAACATTTTCTCATGGCTACACGTGTTTCAATGTTGACAAGTTCTGTTAACATCTTCACTTGGCTACACGTGTTTCTAGGTTGACAAGATCTGTTAACATCTTCACTTGGCTACACGTGTTTCAATGTTGACAAGTTCTGTTGACATCTTCACTTGGCTACACGTGTTTCAATGCTGACAAGTTCTGTTAACATCTTCACTTGGCTGCACGTGTTTCAATGTTGACAAATTCTGTTAACATTTTCTCATGGCTACACGTGTTTCAGTTTTGACAAGTACTTTTAACATCTTCACTTGGCTACAAGTGTTTCAATGTTGACAAGTCTGTTAACATCTTCACTTGGCTACACGTGTTTCAATGCTGACAAGTCTGTTAACATCTTCACTTGGCTACACGTGTTACAATGTTGACAAGTTCTGTTAACATCTTCACTTGGCTACACGTGTTTCAATGTTGACAAGTTCTGTTAACATCTTCTCAAGGCTACACGTGTTTCAATGCAGCCAAGTTATAGTTTCGTGGATGGGATGAGAATGGGTAAACGTTTTTTTTTTTTTTTTTTTTTTTTTTTTTTTTTTTTTTTTACATTTGAAGGTCTTTACAGTGTCCGCATGCTCTGCTTGAAAGTTTTTTTGGAACAAACGAAACTTAGCTTAAAGCGGGAATGATAAATCGAATCACATTCATCAATATTATATAAGGCTCGCGTGGTCAATAAAAATCACACAGAGTTTGTGACGTATTGCAAGTATTGCGAGCAGAGGGGCGGTTGCGGATAAAATGTCGACAATCGTCTATAACTGGCGTAGCTGAAGACGTCAGAGCTTTTGGTAATTTCGGGATTTCCCACTCAGCGCTCAGGCTATAATAAAGTGTAGTTTGCTGTGGTTTGAATAATAGAAACAAGAAAGAGAACTCCGTCTCACACCATGGCATATAAGGAATATAGTATTATTGCCCATTTATATTTCAACATCAACACATCTTTGTGCAATGTCGTCAGTATTACGCCAGAACCGTTTTTATTTCGGTATAATATCCGGTAGCCATCTAATGCTGGATGAATCTAGGAGATGTCGATTCGTATCGAACTTGACCTCTAGTCCTTAGGAGTCTTAATTCACTAACCCGCTGAGCTACTGAGTCGTTATTTTGAACGCTAAGATAGACACAAAGTTAGGTCTTAATTCACTAACCCGCTGAGCTACTGAGTCGTTATTTTGAACGCTAAGATAGACACAAAGTTAGGTCTTAATTCACTAACCCGCTGAGCTACTGAGTCGTTATTTTGAACGCTAAGATAGACACAAAGTTAGGCCTTAATTCACTAACCCGCTGAGCTACTGAGTCGTTATTTTGAACGCTAAGATAGACACAAAGTTAGGCCTTAATTCACTAACCCACTGAGCTACTGAGTCGTTATTTTGAACGCTAAGATAGACACAAAGTTAGGCCTTAATTCACTAACCCGCTGAGCTACTGAGTCGTTATTTTGAACGCTAAGATAGACACAAAGTTAGGCCTTAATTCACTAACCCGCTGAGCTACTGAGTCGTTATTTTGAACGCTAAGATAGACACAAAGTTAGGCCTTAATTCACTAACCCGCTGAGCTACTGAGTCGTTATTTTGAACGCTAAGATAGACACAAAGTTAGGCCTTTTGAGCCAGTTATTTTCAAACTGTAACCGAAAAACTGACAAGCGAGTGTATATTGTAAACCGCCATCTTCATTTAATTATGTTATTCCTTGACGTGTTATTATTTTGACGACACTACGAAATTTTAGTAAAATTCCGTTTGAGTATTAACTAGCACGGGACAGAGTCATAGCGCTGTTGAAGTTGGGACATATGAAGTTATATATGAGTTGATATCAATTTTCTAGTTAGTACCTCAAGTAGAAAGCATTCGATCGAGTCAGCAGAGGTAAACTCTGGCAATTACTAGAAGAAGGCAGAGTGAAAGGATAATTGTTAGAAAACATAGCTCTATACAAGAATAGTCAAAGCACTGTAAGAATGGCAGAAGGAATGGCAGAATGGTTCCAAATCACATCAAAGATAAGACAAGGCTGTGTTCTCTCACCACTGCTTTTTATAACCTATATGGACAAGATCACAAAAGAAACAAATCTAACAATCACTATAAGATCACAAAAGAAACAAATCTAACAATCATTCGAATCTATCATCGAGCTAGCACTATGATTCGGGTAAAGAATGCCACTCTAAAGGCTTTCTCTGACAGTGGCGGAGTAGTGTTCCAGTATAATGATATATCGTACCCTAATTTATCTGTGAACACTATTGTAGTCAAAACACAAACGTCAATGGCACACATTAAGATTGAGTTCTCACCGACCATTTCGCAGGCCGACAGTGCACTGACGGTATGTGAGGTGCAAACATTTACAGACACCTATTGTCTGGACGAGCATTCTTGGTCGTTTTGTGCAGTGTGTAGTGGGTGTAGTAAAGGCTGCAATGTCATCATCAGTACTAGTCACGGCTACTGTTCACATGGGATCTATGGACACGACTGTTCCGGGTCTTGTCTCAGTGTCTGTCCTTTATTTGAGGAAAAATCTGGAAAATGCCTACAATGTAAACATCTTGGCTGTACCTGTAATGACACTTATCCCGATGGTAATTTTGGGCTACAGTGCGAACAGATGTGTTCTGATGGCTGTGACATCATATGTACTCTCAAATGTCTGGACAACTGTTTCAACGACACCTGTCAACAGTCGATCGGGAATCTGTACATGCAAGAGAACGTTCTATGGGTCAGACTGCACTCTCAAATCTCCGGACAACTGTTTAACGAAACCTGTGATTCCCACGTTCAGAAGAGTCTGCCGACTACAACAAGCCCAAGCATATGGACACTTTAATGTGCTTCTGTGCTAGACATGGTTCATTTTTTGGTGTTTTTTAGTGAAGCCATGGCTCATATCTTGCTGTGTTTCTGTCCTAGCCATGGCTCATATCTTAGCTTGTGTGTGCTGGCCATGGCTCATATCTTGGTGTGTGTCATGTTAGTCATATCTCATATCTCGGTGTGTCCGTGTTAATCATGTCTCGTATCTTTATGTGTGTCTGTGTTTAGTCATATCTCATATCTTAGTGTGTACAAGTGTTAGTCATATGTCATATCTTTGTGTGTGCATGTCTGGGTTAATGATATCTCATATCTCTGTGTGCATGTTTATGTTAGTCATATCTCATATCTTTGTGTGTGCATGTCTGTGTTTGTCACATCTCATATCCTTGTGTGTGCATGGCTATGTTAGTCCCATCTCATATCTTTGTGTGTGCATATCTATGTTAGTCATATCTCTTATCTTTGTGTGCATGTCTATGTTAGGCATGTGTCATATCTTTGTGTGTGCATATCTATGTTAGTCGTATCTCTTATCTTTATGTGCATGTTTATGTTAGTCATGTGCCATATATCTTGATGTGTGTCAGTGTTAGTCATGCCTCGTATCGCTGTGTGCATGTCTGTATTAGTCACATCTCACATCTTTGTGTGTGTATGTCTGTGTTAGTCACATCTCATATCTTTGTGTGTCCGTGTCCGTGTTAGCCACATCTCACATCTTTGTGTGTGCATGTCTGTGTTAGTCACCTCTAGTGACTCGGGCAGATGGTGCTCGTAAACCTGGGAGGGCCTGCCATCTAAGGGCAGAATCCCCCTACAGAAAAGACAATCTGCTGCCTTGCAGGAAGATTGGGGACAATCAAAGGCTAGGGAAAGCAAACCCGAATAAAATGCTGGCTGAAATCGGATGCACTGGGCCACTGGCGCAGAACACAGTGCAACGTATTAACGGGTGTTCAGTCAGAGTGGATCTGGAAGACTCTAATTGTGATGTGCTGTCTGTGGGGGCGATCAACACACTTAGAATATGAGAGTCTGGAATCCTTACTCCGATTGAGTCATGAACGCAGAGAGAGAGAGAGAGAGAGAGAGAGAGAGAGAGAGAGAGAGAGAGATCACAAAAGAAGCAAATCTAACAATCACTGTAAGATCACTAAAGAAGCAAATCTAACAATCACTATAAGATCACAAAAGAAACAAATCTAACAACCACTATAAGATCACAAAAGAAGCAAATCTAACAACCACTATAAGATCACAAAAGAAACAAATCTAACAACCACTATAAGATCACAAAAGAAGCAAATCTAACAACCACTATAAGATCACTAAAGAAGCAAATCTAACAACCACTATAAGATCACAAAAGAAGCAAATCTAACAACCACTATAAGATCACAAAAGAAACAAATCTAACAATCACTATAAGATCACAAAAAAGCAAATCTAACAACCACTATAAGATCACAAAAGAAACAAATCTAACAACCACTATAAGATCACAAAAGAAACAAATCTAACAATCACTATAAGATCACAAAAGAAGCAAATCTAACAACCACTATAAGATCACAAAAGAAGCAAATCTAACAACCACTATAAGATCACAAAAGAAGCAAATCTAACAACCACTATAAGATCACAAAAGAAGTAAATCTAACAACCACTATAAGATCACAAAAGAAGCAAATCTAACAACCACTATAAGATCACTAAAGAAGCAAATCTAACAACCACTATAAGATCACAAAAGAAGCAAATCTAACAACCACTATAAGATCACAAAAGAAGCAAATCTAACAACCAATATAAGATCACTAAAGAAGCAAATCTAACAATCACTATAAGATCACAAAAGAAGCAAATCTAGCAATCACTATAAGATCACAAAAGAAGCAAATCTAACAATCACTATAAGATCACAAAAGAAGCAAATTTAACAACCACTATAAGATCACAAAAGAAGCAAATCTAACAACCACTATAAGATCACTAAAGAAGCAAATCTAACAACCACTATAAGATCACTAAAGAAACAAATCTAACAACCACTATAAGATCACTAAAGAAACAAATCTAACAACCACTATAAGATCACTAAAGAAACAAATCTAACAACCACTATAAGATCACAAAAGAAACAAATCTAACAATCACTATAAGATCACAAAAGAAACAAATCTAACAATCACTATAAGATCACAAAAAAGCAAATCTAACAACCACTTTAAGATCACAAAAGAAACAAATCTAACAACCACTATAAGATCACAAAAGAAACAAATCTAACAACCACTATAAGATCACAAAAGAAGCAAATCTAACAACCACTATAAGATCACAAAAGAAGCAAATCTAACAACCACTATAAGATCACTAAAGAAACAAATCTAACAACCACTATAAGATCACTAAAGAAACAAATCTAACAACCACTATAAGATCACTAAAGAAACAAATCTAACAACCACTATAAGATCACTAAAGAAGCAAATCTAACAACCACTATAAGATCACTAAAGAAACAAATCTAACAACCACTATAAGATCACTAAAGAAACAAATCTAACAACCACTATAAGATCACTAAAGAAACAAATCTAACAACCACTATAAGATCACAAAAGAAACAAATCTAACAATCACTATAAGATCACAAAAGAAACAAATCTAACAATCACTATAAGATCACAAAAAAAGCAAATCTAACAACCGCTATAAGATCACAAAAGAAACAAATCTAACAACCACTATAAGATCACAAAAGAAACAAATCTAACAACCACTATAAGATCACAAAGGAAGCAAATCTAACAACCACTATAAGATCACAAAAGAAGCAAATCTAACAACCACTATAAGATCACTAAAGAAACAAATCTAACAACCACTATAAGATCACTAAAGAAACAAATCTAACAACCACTATAAGATCACTAAAGAAACAAATCTAACAACCACTATAAGATCACAAAAGAAGCAAATCTAACAACCACTATAAGATCACTAAAGAAACAAATCTAACAACCACTATAAGATCACTAAAGAAGCAAATCTAACAACCACTATAAGATCACAAAAGAAGCAAATCTAACAATCACTATAAGATCACTAAAGAAACAAATCTAACAACCACTATAAGATCACAAAAGAAGCAAATCTAACAACCACTATAAGATCACAAAAGAAGCAAATCTAACAACCACTATAAGATCACAAAAGAAACAAATCTAACAACCACTATAAGATCACTAAAGAAACAAATCTAACAACCACTATAAGATCACAAAAGAAACAAATCTAACAATCACTATAAGATCACAAAAGAAGCAAATCTAACAACCACTATAAGATCACAAAAGAAGCAAATCTAACAACCACTATAAGATCACAAAAGAAGCAAATCTAACAACCACTATAAGATCACAAAAGAAGCAAATCTAACAACCACTATAAGATCACAAAAGAAACAAATCTAACAACCACTATAAGATCACAAAAGAAGCAAATCTAACAACCACTATAAGATCACAAAAGAAGCAAATCTAACAACCACTATAAGATCACTAAAGAAACAAATCTAACAACCACTATAAGATCACTAAAGAAACAATCTAACAACCACTATAAGATCACTAAAGAAACAAATCTAACAACCACTATAAGATCACAAAAGAAGCAAATCTAACAACCACTATAAGATCACTAAAGAAACAAATCTAACAACCACTATAAGATCACAAAAGAAGCAAATCTAACAACCACTATAAGATCACAAAAGAAGCAAATCTAACAATCACTATAAGATCACTAAAGAAACAAATCTAACAACCACTATAAGATCACAAAAGAAGCAAATCTAACAACCACTATAAGATCACAAAAGAAGCAAATCTAACAACCACTATAAGATCACTAAAGAAACAAATCTAACAACCACTATAAGATCACTAAAGAAACAAATCTAACAACCACTATAAGATCACAAAAGAAACAAATCTAACAATCACTATGAGATCACAAAAGAAGCAAATCTAACAACCACTATAAGATCACAAAAGAAGCAAATCTAACAACCACTATAAGATCACAAAAGAAGCAAATCTAACAACCACTATAAGATCACAAAAGAAACAAATCTAACAACCACTATAAGATCACTAAAGAAACAAATCTAACAATCAAGGGCGATGGTTAAAAGAGCATCAACGAATTATTTTTGCTGATGACCAATGCCCGATATATGCGGATGAAGAGTATCTTCAATAACATGCAGCAGCCTTCAATGACATATACAATGGATACATTATGAAAATTAGCATAGCCAAAACAGAAATAATGAAAGAGAGCAAGGAAAGAGGCTATTTAAATATAAAAATAAATGACAATCTCATAAATGGTAAATCATAAGACTAAGACCAATAATAGAACTACAGTTAAGCGATTCTCAAATTGGGTTCCGAAAAAGACAGAGGATGTACTGACGCTCTATTCACCATAAAACAGGTAGCAGAAAGGACAACAGAACAAAATAAAAATTTGTACATAGCTTTCGTTGACTAGGAAAAAGCGTTCGACCGAGCAAAGAGAGAACAACTGTGGTAGATACTAATAACAAACAGAGTAAGCCAACATCTAACCAACCTAATTAATAGTCTCTACATCAACAGCAGCTACATAACAAAATAACAGCAGGGTACACAGACCACTTCGATGTTAGATCAGGAGTAAGGCAGGGGTGCGTACTATCCCCCTTATTGTTCATTATATACATGGACTACATATGCAAGTGAGACAACCCATCGGAGACAGAGGAGATCAACGAGCTCCTATTTCCAGACGATCAGACACTAAATGGAAAAATAGACCTACAAGTACACTTAGGTAGGCTCAACAGCACAGGCACAAGATACAACATGAAAATCAACAAAACAGTAGTCATGAACATCGCAAAAGAGAAACAGAACATAACTATAGATGGCAGACAACTAAAGCAAGTATCTATCTATAAATCTATAAATCTATCAATGATCTATCTATCTATCTATCTATCTATCTATCTATCTATCTATCTATCTATCTATCTATCTATCTATCTATCTATCTATCTATCTATCTATCTATCTATCTATCTATCTATCTATCTATCTATCTATCTATCTATCTATCTATCTATCTATCTATCTATATATCTATCTATCTATCTATCTATCTATCTATCTATCTATCTATCTATCTATCTATCTATCTATCTATCTATCTATCTATTTATCTATTGTCCTTTCGAGCCGAAGACAGCACATAGGGCAGAACTACAATCTCAAAAACAGAAATCTTGCGTGCCAAAATGGCACATATTGCAGAGATCACTGCGTCTAAAATCTATGGCTGTTTCCATAACAATACTTTTTACAATGACAGCTTGTCAAGCCATCGATCAAATCCTTAGTCGCCTCTTACGACATGCCTGGAAGGTCACAGTGTCACTATTCTTTATTTTCCACAAAATGAGGCCCCGATAACACACAAGTAGATATAGTACACAAATAAATACCTAGAAAGTCTAGTGACAAACGACAATTCACAAACAGCAGAAACAGACTCAAGATGCAACAAAGCTTGTCAAATCATTGGACAGCTATCACCACTATTGTCCAACAAGGAAATAATTCTAGAGGCAAAACGGGCACTATACAATACAATCTTCATTCCAATGTTGTGCTACCAGAGGTAGTCCTGGACCTTAGATGTAAGAACAATAAAAAAAAATTAACCACTACCGAGATAAAATTTGTCAGACAAATGACAGAAAACAGCCCGAGAGATAAGATCAGAAATGAAGAAGTGAGAAAAAACAAAACAAAAACAAACTAGGAATAACCACCGCCATAGAATATACAATTTTAATATAGTCGTAATTTGACTTTTGTTTTGTTTCTCCCCTATTTAAAACTGCTACTATACCACTTACTTTTTTCTCATAAAAAAAAAAAATTGTCGTTAAGCAAAGTCCGGTCAGCGACCCATAGCTGACAGTGTCAATCAGGTTCGACGAACAAGTGCTGATCAAGACCACTCTCAACCTTCCAGCGGTGCTCCTGGAAACAGTCTATCCAGTCTGGTCAAGAAACAGGGTTCGAACAGGGAAAGAAAGAACTCGGTACTCAAAAGTGCCGTGCTGAAGTCGGATATGTTGGGCTGAAAGACGCAAATAAGCTAAAACAAATGCATTTCGTCCACTTAACGCCCTTTTAAGGGTGGATGACGAAGAGGGCTATTAATTTTTCTAGTAGTCATAAGGTGAACGCCAGAAAGAAAGAAAATGATAATGTTAAAGAAAGTAATATTCTCTGTCTTGTCACATATAATACAAACAACATCCCGTCAGTAAGCTTTCAAAATGTGTTTACTTTGCCCAATCACCTTGGTGATTCCTGTCAAATAAGATTTACGTCGATTGGTAACTGTCACGTGAGTATTGTTTTTCATTTGAATGCCCTTTATGAGAGCTGCAAAAGATTTATTTATTCTATTTTCTTGGTTGCCATGGGGCTAACCTGGCAAGTGCTGATCAGTGTTCGGAAACAAACATGTGAAACGCCAAGTTATATTAATTGAAAAAAAAAAATCAAACTGGCAAATGGCAACATTTGTTAGCACTCATGAGTGTCATTGATTAGAATAGAAAATCTATAAAGATTCAGTCATCCATGCTGATAAAAAAATAATGGCTTTAGAAATTTAAGCTTATGCCACTAATTTTAATCAAATGCATAACGAAATGCGCATTCATAACAACAGCACGCAGACGAGATTACGTCGTTCAATCTCTAGTCCAAAGTAATAATTTTTCTTTGTCCCTGGAAAATAACCAACAAGAGATGAGTAGAAGTGTTGAAGCGAAACTTAGAGCTGTGAATTGTTGCATACTGAAGCAGAGACCTCAAAGAAATGGTTGATGTAATGTTTTGTTTGATGTTTGACATGAGAAAGGCACATGTTAGTGCTACGATAAATTAGTTCACACAGACTAGCAGTGGTTAGTTTGGGAAATAACAATTAAAGTACAGAAAAATAACTGTTTTCTTTCCCGAACTAATCAGCTCGGATCTCTTAAAAAACAAACCACAATCTATTAAGGAATTAATCCCTATATGGAATTGAGCAGTTTACTTGACTGGCAGGATAACATTATTGATCGCATTTGTGTACAGTGCACACATAGTAAGTCTACAGGTTAGGATTTGTACTTAGCTTTCATTCAATTCTGCAGGAGTTTGACCTGCACTCATCTAAATTTATATGAAATAAGAAGAAAAGAGCTAGGATTTGTATTTATCTTTCATTCATTCCTGAGGTAGTTTCACCTGCGCTCATCTAAATTTATATGAAATAACAAGGAAATAGCTAGGATTTGTATTTATCTTTCATTCATTTCTGAGGTAGTTTGACCTGCACTCATCTGACTTACATGAAATAAGAAGGAAAGAGCTAGGATTTGTATTTATCTTTCACTCATTTCTGCAGGAGTTTGACCTGCACTCATCTAAATTTATATGAAATAACAAGGAAATAGCTAGGATTTGTATTTATCTTTCATTCATTTCTGAGGTAGTTTCACCTGCATTCATCTGACATATGAAATAAGAAGGAAAGAGCTAGAATTTGTACTTATCTTTCATTCATTTCTGAGGTAGTTTGACCTGCACTCATCTGACTTACATGAAATAAGAAGGAAAGAGCTAGGATTTGTATTTATCTTTCACTCATTTCTGCAGGAGTTTGACCTGCACTCATCTAAATTTATATGAAATAACAAGGAAATAGCTAGGATTTGTATTTATCTTTCATTCATTTCTGAGGTAGTTTCACCTGCATTCATCTGACATATGAAATAAGAAGGAAAGAGCTAGAATTTGTACTTATCTTTCATTCATTTCTGCAGGAGTTTGACCTGCGTTCATCTTATTTATATAAAATAAGAAGGTAAGAGCATCCCCCCCCCCCCCCAACACAGACAGTGGTATAAAGATAATATGCTGTTTGTGCCCACATTTTTTTACCATCAGTAAATTTGTGGTCAGTATTACGTCAGACTCGTCTTCCCATCCAAGAAAAAATGAGTCCCCATTAAAGGCCGGATGTACTTAAAATGCTGTTGATCAGTATTGAACGCGACCTGTAGTCGACAATGATCCAGATAATCACTGCGCTATCCTGGCTCGCCTCACTGATAAACGACGGGCCAAAACCATGTGACTATCTACTTTCCAGTTCAATAGATTCTTAAATTTCTTATAAAATTGGTAAACATAATTGAAATAAGACATATCTCTAGGATACATTGCAAGTCTGTTAATGAATTTGGACAGCAATTAATGAGGTCGTTACTATCTCCTTCAGCTCAAAGATGAGTCTAGTGTGTCTTGCCACAAGAATTCTTTATTTAATTGAAATACTCACATATTTCTTGAGCATTGGTGTCATCTTTTATTGTAATTATCCAACTTTGGTAGGCGCAGTAGTCAGCACACAAATCTGAAGTCATAAACTATTCTGTGGAGATACTGTAACATGTTATTCGGTAACGCGCACTCATTTCGCCCAATTGTTAGTTTATTCAGGAGAACGTGAGTTCGGATCCCGGTAGGGTCAAACTTTTGATTCTATCGGGGGGGGGGGGGGGAATATAAACTCAGACTCGAACACTTCATGGAGCCTACACTGGACATGCGGCCTTTACTCTCTGGTCTTACAATTCCCCACGGCAGAACCCAGTAATGGAATAAAAATGTGTTAAAGATAGTTAGTTAACTCTGATGATGTCTTAAAACAACTAACAATGACAAGAGAACTACTAAATACAATTCAAACAAGACAAATGCGATTTTTAGGCCATGTTAAAAGGCACAACAGCCTACTAAAAGTAATCCTGGAGGGGAAAATACAAGGTAAAAGAGGCAGAGACAGACCAAGACTAACATGGACGAGTAACATCAAAAGATGGACAAACCAGCCTATGACAACCTGCACCATCAAAGCAGGAGACAGAGCAGAATGGCGCTCCATGGAAGCCAAACTTCAATGCGGAGATGGCACTTGATGATGAGTTAACTATATGTGCAAGCATGACTTTTGATCTCGGGGCAGGACCGAACTAATCTAGGACAGCGTGTTCATGTTACAACTGCAGCTGTTAGAGGACTCACTGCACGAGCTTTACTAGCTTATCTCCTTGTTCATCGTTAATCGGTCTGTCAACTCGTGTTGTTATTGAACAGTTCCTCTATCGTTAATCGATCTGTCAACTGGTGTTGTTATTGAACAGTTCCTCTATCGTTAATCGGTCTGTCAACTCCTGTTGTTATTGAACAGTTCCTCTATCGTTAATCGATCTGTCAACTCGTGTTGTTATTGAACAGTTCCTCTATCGTTAATCGGTCTGTCAACTCCTGTTGTTATTGAACAGTTCCTCTATCGTTAATCGGTCTGTCAACTCCTGTTGTTATTGAACAGTTCCTCTATCGTTAATCGATCTGTCAACTCGTGTTGTTATTGAACAGTTCCTCTATCGTTAATCGGTCTGTCAACTCCTGTTGTTATTGAACAGTTCCTCTATCGTTAATCGATCTGTCAACTCGTGTTGTTATTGAACAGTTCCTCTATCGTTAATCGATCTGTCAACTGGTGTTGTTATTGAACAGTTCCTCTATCGTTAATCGGTCTGTCAACTCCTGTTGTTATTGAACAGTTCCTCTATCGTTAATCGGTCTGTCAACTCCTGTTGTTATTGAACAGTTCCTCTATCGTTAATCGGTCTGTCAACTCGTGTTGTTATTGAACAGTTCCTCTATCGTTAATCGGTCTGTCAACTAGTGTTGTAATTGAACAGTTCCTCTATAGTTAATCGGTCTGTCAACTCGTGTTGTTATTGAACAAATCCTCTTTTGTTAATCGGTCTGTCAACTCGTGTTGTTATTGAACAGTTCCTCTATCGTTAATCGGTCTGTCAACTCGTGTTGTTATTGAACAAATCCTCTTTTGTTAATCGGTCAGTCAGCTCGTGTTGTTATTGAACAGATCCTCTATAGTTAATCGGTCTGTCAGCTCGTGTTGTTATTGAACAGTTCCTCTATAGTTAATCGGTCTGTCAACTCGTGTTGTTATTGAACAGTTCCTCTATCGTTAATCGGTCTGTCAACTCGTGTTGTTATTGAACAGTTCCTCTATCGTTAATCGGTCTGTCAACTCGTGTTGTTATTGAACAGTTCCTCTATCGTTAATCGGTTTGTCAACTCGTGTTGCTATTGAACAGATCCTCTATCAAGTTGTTGACCACCCTAGGCTCTTCTGCTTCACTAGGTCTTTCTCGTTAATGTTGACTGTCAGTTGCACGGCGTCGTTTTTAAAAATTGTCCCAATGATAGAACTGACACCTAACTGTCGCTACAGCTCTCATATCATGAGCCAAGCTACTATTTCACTTAAGTTATTACTGTCAAGAGATTCGTTAAGTCTCTCTTCTCAGTGTAATTTCAATCTACAGTCGAGTTTATGTTTCTATTTCCTTGAATTTGTTTTTTTATCCTGTCCGTTAACCTCTGGTCATGCCTTTCTAAACTACCTATTGTATGCTTGCCTTTGTCTCTCCGCTTCCCAACTCCCTGCCCTATCTACTATATGCTTGTCTGTGTCAGTCCGCTTCCCAACTCTCTGCCCTATCTACTGTATGCTCGTCTTTGTCAGTCCGCTTCCCAACTCTCTGCCCTATCTACTGTATGCTCATATATGTCAGTCCGCTTCCCAACTCTCTGCCCTATCTACTGTATGCTCATATATGTCAGTCCGCTTCCCAACTCTCTGTCCTATCTACTGTATGCTCGTATATGTCAGTCCGCTTCCCAACTCTCTGCCCTATCTACTGTATGCTCGTCTATGTCAGTCCGCTTCCCAACTCTCTGTCCTATCTACTGTATGCTCATATATGTCAGTCCGCTTCCCAACTCTCTGCCCTAGCTACTGTATGCTCGTATATGTCAGTCCGCTTCCCAACTCTCTGCCCTATCTACTGTATGCTCATATATGTCAGTCCGCTTCCCAACTCTCTGCCCTATCTACTGTATGCTCGTATATGTCAGTCCGCTTCCCAACTCTCTGTCCTATCTACTGTATGCTCATATATGTCAGTCCGCTTCCCAACTCTCTGCCCTATCTACTGTATTCTCGTCTATGTCAGTCCGCTTCCAACTCTCTGTCCTATCTACTGTATGCTCGTATATGTCAGTCCGCTTCCCAACTCTCTGTCCTATCTACTGTATTCTCGTCTATGTCAGTCCGCTTCCCAACTCTCTGTCCTATCTACTGTATGCTCATATATGTCAGTCCGCTTCCCGACTCTCTGTCCTATCTACAATATGCTTGTCTGTGTCAGTCCGCTTCACAACTCTCTGCCCTATCTACTGTATGCTCGTATATGTCAGTCGCCTTCCAACTCTCTGTCCTATCTACTGTATGCTCGTCTATGTTCCCGACTCTCTGTCCTATCTACTGTATGCTCGTCTATGTTCCCGACTCTCTGTCCTATCTACTGTATGCTCGTCTATGTTCCCGACTCTCTGTCCTATCTACTGTATGCTCGTCTATGTTCCCGACTCTCTGTCCTATCAGGGAGTAGCGATAGCTCAGTGGTTAGTGAACTGGACTACAAAGGACAAGAGGTAGGGTTTGATCCCAACCGACGGCTCCGGGTTCACCAAGCCTTTAATGGGTACCGGATTTTTTTCTGGGGAAGTAAAGCGGCACGGGCGTAATACCGACCTCATTACCCCAAAAATCATGTGCCGATGGTCTGTAAAATTTATGGTCACTAACACCATATTACCTATACGCCATTTGGCGTGACGGGGGTACTTTACTTTTTTACTTACTCTGTCCTATCTACTGTATGTTCGTCTATGTCACTCCTCTTCCCAACTCTCTGTCCTATCTACTGTATTCTCGTCTATGTCAGTCCACTTCCCAACTCTCTGTCCTATCTACTGTATGCTTATCTCTGTCATTCTCTTCCCGACTCTCTCTGTCTCTTTCTTTCTTCTCGATTATCTCTATATTTTCAGCTATTCTCTATCTTTGTGTCCTTCTCTTCATATAAATGAAGTAAATAGATGCTGAATGTTTACGAGACATTACATTTGCTATGACAATGATGTTAGCAGTTGCCGACTCTCCCATGAAAATCGCGATTCAAGAATAAAGATTTTGGGAATTCAGGATTGAAGAAATTCAAATTGTGCAGTCAGGTTAATAGAACTAATGTTAATACCCACGTGATATTCTAGGAAAAGTGTAACAATTTTTGGCCTTTTCATCAATAACTCAATGAATTCCCTTACTGAGAGCGTTGAAGATTTACTATCTATAATGTGCATCCAAATTACCTCTTCCTGGACTGATTGACCCATCCCCTTTCCACATAATTAACTGACAGTTGAATTCGCACTGCACAACTCATTTCCTACTCTTTGCTTTAGCACAACGGTACATTTGAAACACACTATTATAATGTTTTGTTAACCTCTATTATCGATAGCATGTGACAGTAAATTGATGAGGATCTTAACTATTTGAAGAATATGTTTTACCTACCCACAATTTCTGAGATAATATTTGATGATGGCTCTATTTATAGGGTGTGTAGTTTTTCAACCCCATACTATCAGAGGTACACCTCTGATGCATTCACCAACCACATGGTGTTGAGCCATGCCGGAGAAGTATTTTTCACTTGGAGTGCTGCCAAAGGAACGTATCAGACACTGACCGATTGAACAGTCGAGACAGACTGGACGGAAGAAATATAAAAAATAATGTTTACAGTAATGACCAGTTAGTGTGGGACGTTTGATCGAAGAGGGATATAATCGTCAGTGTAGTGCTTGTATCAGTCAGATGTACTATCAACCCTTACGTAACAGGAGATATAGAAACAAAGTTGAACGCATTCGAAAATAAATGTCTAAGGAAAATACTTGGTATAGCGTGGAACGAATTCAAAACAAACGAGGAAATTAGAGAAATCGCCAATCAACCACTAATATCTTCAGTAATAAAGAAAAGACGATGGTCATATGTTGGACATGTGATGAGAAGAGATAATAACCGAATAGCAAAGCAAGCCCTCATGTGGAAAACAACAGGTAAGAGAAAAAGAGGAAGACCCAGAGAGACACTGAGAAGAACATTGCTGAGAGAGGCAAAAGCAGCAGGAATCGGCTCCCTCAATGAGATAGAGCTGCTTGCACAGAACAGAGACAAATGGCGACATTTGACAAAATATCTTTAAAAGAATTGAAAACTGCTAGAACAAAAATTCAGATAAGAGAATGAGTATCTTGGTCTACGCCCTATGGGCCGGCTACGGCTCGAAAGGTCAATAGATAGATAGTAGTGCTTGTATGTTTTAAATAGTTTTGCAAGCTGGCAATTAGGAAATTTACAGATCAAGGAGTACACGTCGAATTATCTGAAGTAAAAACCTGGAAAGTGACATTACATCAGGTGGTAGCCAGTGACGGAAAAGTACATTTACGATTCTTTATGTTAGATCACAACGGATGGGACTGAACTTCCAGAAGAGCAGCTCCTGTAGATGTGAGAATAATCTAACCATGTTTGAGATGTGATGAATATTATGTGAAAGAATACAAGTTTAGTGGATCTTGACATAAATTGCCGTGCGCTTTACACGCCGTTTGCAAGACGGATTGTTATCGGTCACTGTTGCAAACTAGTATATTGCTTTAACCCATTTTACTGGTCTCGCTTTAACTTAGCTTAATGATATTTCTTTAACTTTTAAATTAGCTTACTGATCTCACTTTAACTCAGTTTATTGATGTCAATTTAACTTCACTTACTGATATCGCTTTAACTTTACTTACGATCTCGCTTTAACTTCAAATTATTGATCTCGCTTTAACTTTAACTTAACTTACTGATTTCGCATTAACTTAACTTACTGATCTCACTTTAACTTAACTTAGAGATCTCGCTTTAATTTAACTTACTGATCTGACTATAAATTAACTTACTGATCTCACTTTAACTTAACTTACTGATCTCACTTTAACTTAACTTACTGATCTCACTTTAACTTAACTTACTGATCTCACTTTAACTTAACTTACTGATCTCACTTTAATTTAACTTACTGATCTCACTTTAACTTAACTTACTGATCTCACTTTGACTTAACTTACTGATCTCACTTTAACTTAACTTACTGATCTCACTTTAACTTAACTTACTGATCTCACTTTAACTTAACTTACTGATCTCACTTTGACTTAACTTACTGATCTCGCTTTAACTTAAATTACTGATCTCACTTTAACTTAACTTACTGATCTCACTTTAACTTAACTTACTGATCTCGCTTTAACTTAACTTACTGATCTCACTTTAACTTAACTTACTGATCTCGCTTTAACTTAAATTACTGATCTCACTTCAACTTAACTTACTGATGTTGCATTAACTTAATTTACTGATCTCACTTTAACTTAACTTACTGATCTAGCTTTAACCTAACTTACTGATCTAGCTTTAACTTAACTTACTGATTTTCACTTTAACTTACCTTACTGATTTTCACTTTAACTTACCTTACTAATATACCTTTAACTTAACTTGCTGATCTCGCTTTAACTTAACTTACTGATCTTGCTTTAACTTAACTTACGTATGTTGCTTTAACTTAACTTACTGATTTCACGTTAACTTAACTTACTGATGTTGCTTTAACTTAATTTACTGATCTCACTTTGACTTAACTTACTGATGTTGCTTTAACTTAATTTACTGATCTCACGTTAACTTAACTTACTGATGTTGCTTTAACTTAATTTACTGATCTCACGTTAACTTAACTTACTGATGTTGCTTTAACTTAATTTACTGATCTCACTTTGACTTAACTTACTGATGTTATGCATGACCTTTCGAGCCGTAACCGGCCCATAGGGCGTAGACCAAGATACACCTTCTCCTATATGAATTTTTGTTCTAGCAGTTTTCTTTTAAAGATATTTTATCAAATCTCGCCATCTGTCTCTGTTCTGTGCAAGCAGTTCTATCTCATTGAGGGAGCCGATTCCTGCTGCTCTTGCCTCTCTCATCAATGTTCTTCTCAGTGTCTCCCTGGGTCTTACTCTTTTTCTTTTACCTGTTGTTTCCCATATGAGGGCTTGCTTTGCTATTCGATTATTATCTCTTCTCATCACATGTCCAACGTATGACCATCGTCTTTTCTTTATTACTGAAGATATTAGTGGTTGATTGGCGATTTCTCTAATTTCCTCGTTTGTTTTGAATTCGTTCCATTCTATACCAAGTATTTTCCTTAGACATTTATTTTCGAATGCGTTCAACTTTGTTTCTATATCTCTTGTTGTTTTCCAGCTTTCACACGCATACGTAAGGGTTGATAGTACATTTGATTTGAATAGCGTAAGTTTTGTGTTTGTGCTAATGAGTTTTGATTTCCACAACTTTTCAAGGCTTCTGAAAGACATTGCTGCTTTTGCCAGTCTGATTCTAATTTCTTTGCTCGTATCCCCTTCTCGATCAATGTGACTTCCAAGATAGATAAAGGGATCGATCTCTTCTACTGGTTTGTTTTCCATGTATATTTTGTCACTTGTTGGAATTAAACTTTTCATGACTTTAGTCTTTTCATGATTGACCTCAAGCCCAATTTTGCTGGCTATTGATGATAGTTCATTTGTGTTTTCCTGCATCGTTTTTATCTGACTGCTGATGAGAACTATGTCATCAGCAAAGTCGAGGTCCTCCAAATGGTCTCCTTGTATCCATTCGATGCCTTTATTACCAGTGCAGCATTTCTTCATTATGAAGTCCATAACAATTCCAAATAACAAGGGCGATAAAATACATCCTTGTTTAACCCCAGTTTCTATTGGGAAACATTCGCTCAGTCCTTCCTCTGTTCGAACTGCACATGTGTAACCATCATACATGTCTTTGATAATATTTATGATTTTTGATGGTAAACCATATTGCTTCAGAATTTTCCACAAAGAATCTCTATGAATACTATCAAATGCTTTTTTGAAGTCGATGAAGTTAAGTACAAAAGGTTTTTGCTTTTCAATGTGTTCCTCCAATATAAGTCGTAGAGTGAAAATGTGGTCAAGACAGCTTCTCCCTTTTCTAAACCCAGCCTGTTCTTCACGCATTACTGTATCTATTGAATCCTTTATTCTATTTAGGATGATTTTACAGAATAACTTTGAGGCAACTGACAAAAGTGTCACGCCTCTCCAGTTGTTACAATCTCTAAGATTGCCCTTTTTTGGGATCTTAACAATGATTCCTTTTTTCCATTTATGAGGCGTCTTCTCTGTTTTCCAAATGATGTTGAACATTTTTTGGAGATGTATTAAATTATGGCTATCAATTGCCTTGAGGATCTCAGCTGTTAACTTATCCTCTCCAGCAGCCTTGTTATTGGTCATTAGCTTTAAGGTGGTTTCTATTTCACTCAAGGTGAAGTCATCTAAATTTACATCTAATTCTGCTGCTGGTGTTTCAGCTTCAAAATCTATTAAACTGTGAGGTAGTGGACGGTTAAGAATTTCTTTGAAGTGTTCCGCCCAACGGGCTTTTATGTCTGCGCTTGTTGTTAGCATTAATCCAGATTTGTCTAGAATTGGTGTTCCACTAGATGTATAGGTGTTTGTCAGCATCTTTTGTACAGTATAGAGAGTTCTGCTGTCTCCTGTAATTGCAGCTGTCTCTGCTTTCTCTGCCAAGTTGTCTATATAAGCTCTTGTATCTCTTCTTGCCGAACTTTTCACTTTGTTGTCTAATTCTTTGTATGTTGCTTTTGCCAGAACCTTTCCAAGATCTGTCTTTACATTAGTCACGGCTCTCTTTGCTTCTCTTCTTTCTTTGATGTATTTCCATGTGGTGTCTGAGATCCAAGCTCGTTTTTCCATTTTCTTCAGTCCGGCACTTGCTTCTGCTGCTGTCATTAGTATTTTGCTCTGTGAGTCCCACATTTCATTGATATCTAAGTCTATTTCACCGAGTGCTGAATAACAATTACTTAGCTCTATGTTAAACTTTTCCTTTATGGCTTCATCTTTCAGTTTATGACTATCAATTTTATGTGTAATTGACCTCTTCTGTTGGTTTCTAAATTTTAATCTTATTTTCCCAATGCACAAGTTGTGGTCACTATTAACATCAGCACCTCTGTAAGCTCTTACATCTATTAATGATGATCTGAATTGTTGTTTAATACATAGGTGGTCAATTTGATTTGAGGTTCTATCATCAGGAGATATCCATGTTGTTTTGTGAATATTTTTGTGTGGAAATAATGTCCCACCTATAACTAAATTTTCTATTAAACATAATTCTATTAATCTTTCTCCATTCTGACTTGTTGTATTACAGCCTTCTCTCCCCATCACATGTTCCACTCCTGCGTTATCTTGTCCTACTTTGGCGTTGAAGTCTCCCATTACAATTAAAAGATCGTGTTTTGGTATTTTGTTTTTAAGTTGTTGCAGTTGGTTATAAAAATCGTCCTTAACTTCATCATCAGCTTCGTTAGTAGGCGCATAACATTGAATAATTGAAAGTCTTCCATGTTTTGTTTTGTATCGTGTTCGTATCAGACGGCTGTTTACCGGTTCCCATTCTAATAAACTTCTTGCAGCTTTGTCTGTCATCATTATGCTACTCCTTCACGGTGTTTTCCATCTTCCCTTCCAGAAAAAAACTACTATTTTATTATCAATAGATCTCCTACCTGTTCCAAGACAGCGCATTTCGCTTAATCCTAAAATATCTAGATCGTATCTGTCCATCTCGCTCGCGACCTGTGCATGTTTCGTCGGAGCGGCCATTGTTCGCACATTCCAGAATCCTATTTTTGTTGTTGTTTTGGGGCCGAAAAAACTATCACTACTATCTACTGCTAATTTACACATTCTGTATCAGGTCTACGTTTCATTAACAACATCGTTTTTACGATAGCGGCTTGTTAAACCTCTGATCAACGGTTCAATACCAAGCCGGAGAAAAATAATTCCTCCATTTTGGAAACAACCGGAAACCTGATACTGATGTTGCTTTAACTTAATTTACTGATCTCACATTAACTTAACTTACTGATGTTGCTTTAACATAATTTACTGATCTCACTTTAACTTAACTTACTGATGTTGCTTTAACTTAATTTACTGATCTCACTTTAACTTAACTTACTGATGTTGCTTTAACTTAATTTACTGATCTCACGTTAACTTAACTTACTGATGTTGCTTTAACTTAATTTACTGATCTCACGTTAACTTAACTTACTGATGTTGCTTTAACTTAATTTACTAATCTCACTTTAACTTAACTTACTGATGTTGCTTTAACTTAATTTACTAATCTCACTTTAACTCAACTTACTGATCTCACTTTAACTTAACTTACTGATCTTGCTTTAACTTAACTTACAGATGTTGCTTTAATTAACTTAACTTACAGATGTTGTTTTAACTTAACTTACGTATGTTGCTTTAACTTAACTTACCGATCTAACTTTAACTTACTTTACTGATCTTACCTTAACTTAACTTACTGATCTCACTTTAACTTAACTTACTGATCTCACTTTAACTTGAACTTACTGATCTTGCTTTAACTTAATTTACTGAATGGCGTTGGTGGCTATCTATTTTTGATTCCGGTTATCTGTCGCTAAAATAAAGTGATATGTTGACACTGCAACATGTCTCCAGTTCTCCTTCAAAACGATTTCCTTCCTCCCGAACCATAGATCATCATCATGTACCCTGCCGGTTGGCGTAGGCGATCATGTCCCTCCACAATCTTCTATCCACAGTGTATCGTATCAGTTCTGTTGTTGAATGTTTTCCATGCCATGACACCAAGCTATCCAGTATTTTCTCTCTTTGTCGTCCGCGATCTCTCTTTCCTTTTATTTTGCCAGTTGTAACCAAGTATTCCAACTTTCCTCTTCTCATGATGTGCCCGAAAAATGTTGATTGCTTCTTTCTGATGTTTTTTAAGAGCTCCCTTTTTGTGTTGGCCTCTTTGAAAACTTCCTCATTGGTCTTTTTATCTGTCCAGGGAACTTTCAACATTCTTCTGAGAAATCCCATCTCTGTGGCCTCTAATCGTCTTTTCATTTGTTTGTCTACTGTCCATGATTCGCTTCCATAGGTCAGAAATGGTTCTATATAGCACCGATGAACTCTCTTTCTAATTTTTATTGACATAGATTTGTTGCATAAGATATTTTTCATTTTCTGAAATGCTATTTTGGCCTGAGCTATTCTGCTTTTTATTTCTGTGGTGCATCTCCCATCTGATGTTATTATTGTGCCCAAGTATTTGAACGTTGTACTTGTTTCAGGTTTGTCTCGTTTATTTTTATGCTGCATGATGGTGATGATTGTTTCTTCGATATAACCATTACTTCTGTTTTCTTACTATTCAGACTGAGACCTTTCTTGTTGCTTTCTTCCACTATTATGTCTATCATTTCTTGTAGTTCGTTCTCTGTCTCTGCTATTAAGACTGTGTCATCCGCATATCGCAAATTATTTATGTTGTGACCGTTGACTTCAATTCCTTTTTTGTCTACTATTGATCTCATAATATATTCGCTGTAAAGTGAAAACAAATCCGGCGACAGAACACAGCCTTGTCTTACTCCTTGTTTTATATATTGGAATTGTCCTGTTTGGTTGTTAATTCGTATAGCTGCTGTTTGTTGCCAGTACATGTTTTTTATGATTCGCAGATCCTTGCCATCAATGTTTAATTTCTCCAGCATATTTATTATTTCCACATGCTTTACTTTGTCAAATGCTTTTGTGTAGTCTATAAAGCACATATATAGATCTTTCTTTACCTCTATAGATCTTTCTATCAATGTCCTTAAGATGTATATAGCATTATTGGTGCCCTTTCCTTCCACAAATCCACATTGTTCCTCACTTATTTCTGGTTTTATTTTGTTCCTTACACGTCTCATGATGATAAAACGAATATTTTTTACCCCAAAAATTTTACTGTTAATATTTTCACGTTTTTGTATAAACGACGCCTGAGTTGAGGAAATGTGAAGAGAATTTTCATGACATCAATCGTGTGAAGAGAGTAAACCAATAGAATGGGTGATGGTTGTTGTCCATCAATGGTTTTCACAGTTCAGATGGTGGTGGAATAGAAGTTACGCATTAGATAGATGGATAAATGCTCACTTTCAAACCGTTACGAGCATTTCCAAAAAGGATTCATCATCGTCTTTATATACCTTGTCGGCTGGCGTAGGCGATCATGTCCTTCCACAATTTTCTATCCATATTGCATTGTATCAATTCTATTGTTGTCTGTTTTCCGTGCCACAAAACCAAGCTATGTAGCATATTCTCTCTTTGTCGTCCGCGATCTCTCTTTCCCTGCATTTTGCAATTTGTTGTCAAATATTCCTATTTTACTCTTCTCATGATGTTCCCGAATAATGTTGATTGTTTCTTTCTGATGTTTTTTATGAGCTCTTTTTTGTGTTGGCCTCTTTAGGAATGTCCTCATTGCTCTATTTAGCTGTCCAGGGAACTATCAACACTATTCTGAGAAATCCCATCTCTGTAGCCTCTATTTGTCTTTTCATTTATTTGTCTACTGTCCAAGATTTCACTTCCATAAGTCAGAACTGGCTATATATAACACCACTGAACTCTCTTTCTCACTTCGATTGTCATAACTTGTTGCACAAGATGTTTTCCATTTTCTGAAATACTACTTTGGCCTGAGCTATTCTGCATTTCACTTCTGTAGTGCATCTTCCGTCTGATGTTATTATTGTGCCCAAGCACTTGTTTTAGATTTGTCCCGTTTATTTTTATGCTGCGTAGTGGTAATGATTCATCATCATCGAATGCCACGAAGTTCGGCTACCATGGAGGCCCATTCTGCTCTGTCTCTTGCTTTGATGGTGCAGGTTGTCATAGGCTGATTTGTCCATCTTTTGATGTTACTCGTCCATGTTAGTCTTGGTCTGCATCTGCCTCTTTTACCTTGTATTTTCCCCTCCAGGATTACTTTTAGTAGGCTGTTGTGTCTTTTAACATGGCCCAAAAATCACATTTGTCTTGTTTGAATTGTGTTTAGTAGTTCTCTTTTCATTTTTAGTTGTTTTAAGACTTCATCGTTTGTTTTATTTTCCTTCCATCCAATTCTACCTATTTTTCTACATATCCACATCTCAAAGGCTTTATTCTCTGTTTTGTTTTCTTGTCTAATGTCCCTGTTTCTGCACCATACAGGAATGTTGAGAAGACATAACATTTTGCTATTCTTTGTTTTAGCCTGGTGTTATTTGTTTTGATGTTAGTATGTTCTTCATGACATTAAAACTAATTGTTGCCATTCCTATTCTTTTGTTTATTTCAGTTTTACATTTTCCATCACTGGTTATAGTATGTCCACGGTACTTGTAGTTCTGAACTGTCTCCAGGTCTATTCCTTCAATTTTGATATCCACTTGTGGGTTTTGAGTATTTCATTTTGTTTATGATCATAGTTTTAGTCTTTTTGATATTCATATCTAGTCCAAATTTTTTGCTTGTCATGTTTATTCCATTAAGTAATTGTTGTAGATCGTTATGATTTTCTCCTAGTAGTACAGTATCATCAGCATATCTTAGGTTATTGATTATCTTTCCATTAATTTGTAGGCCTGGCATCTCTTTGATGTTTTTAAAGATTTGCTCAGTGTAAAGATTGAACAAGCTTGGTGATAGGATGCATCCTTGTCTCACTCCTCTTGTTATATCAATTGGTGTAGAGTTCTCTTTGTTATATTTTATTATTGCTGTTTGCTCCCAGTATGGATTACATATTAGTCGTATGTCCATGTCATCTAGATGTATCTCTGTTAGGCATTCTATAAGTTGTTTGTGGTGTAATCTATCAAAAGCTTTGGTGTAGTCTATGAAGCAGGCGTATATTGGTTTGTTTACTTCTGTGTACTTTTCAATTAATGTTCTCATGCAGAATATATCTTCTTTTGACTATTTTTCCTAAATCCAAATTGCTGCTCATCTAATTCAATATTGATTTTACTCTGAATCCTTCCTTGTATATCTTTGGTTATAATTATTGGTCATTACTATATGGCCATTGGGTGTCCGGTTAGCGCAATCGATAGGCGGTTGGCTTACCACGGCAACAGCCGGGTTCGTAATCCTGGCGAGGACACCTGGGTTTTACTAATTCCCTAAAAATTAGTAGGAGCCGCGATAGCTCAGTGGTTAGTGAACTGGACTACTACGGACAAGGGGTAGGGTTCGATCCCAACCGACGGCTCCGGGTTCACCCAGCCTTAAATGGGTACCGGATTTTTTCTGGGAAAGTAAAAGCAGCACGGGCGTAATACCGACCACATTACCCCAAAAATCATGTGCTGAAGGTCTGTAAAATATAGGGTCACTAACACCATATTTCCCTATACGCCACTTGGCGTGACGGGGGTACTTACTTTTTACTATATGGCCATTACTTCTGTTTTTTTTTTTTTTTTGCTATTCAGACTGAGGCCTTTATTGTTACTTACACTACTATGTCTATAATTTCTTTTGTTCATTCTCCGATTCTGCTAATCAGACCGAGTCATCCACATATCCGACATTGTTCACATTTTTACCGTTGACTTCAATTCCCTTTTTGTCTACTATTGATTACATACTAATTTCACTGTAAAGTGAGAACAAATCCGGTGACAGAACACAGCCTTGTCTGACTTTTTGTTTTATGTATTGGAACTGTCTTGTGTGGTTGCCAATTCTCATGGCTGTAGTTTGTTGCCAATACAGGTTTTTAATAACTCTCAAATTCCTTGCCATCAATGTTTAGTTTTTCTAGCATATTGCTTATTTTAATATGCTTTACTTTGTCAAATGCTTTCGTGTAGTCAATGCAGCACATCTTTCTTTACCTGAATAGCTCTTTCTATCAATGTTCTCACAATGTATATTGCATCATTGCTGCCCCGTTCTTCCACAAATCCGCGTTGTTTTTCCACATATTTCTGGTTTTATTTTGTTCCTTACACGTCTCATGATGATTTTTAGTAAATTTTTGGAGATGTGGCTCATGAGACTAATAATGTTATGGTGTTTGCAATCATTGGCACCTGACTCCTTTGGGATGGCTGCAAAGATAAATTTTAGTAGATCTTCGGGTATATGTCCACTGTTGTATATGTAATTGAGTAATTTTGCTGTGATCTGTACAACTAGCTCTCCTATTGCATTTATCTCCTCAGTTTTTATATTTTTAAAACATGGAGCTTTGCCTCTATTCAAATGTTGAATTGCCTCCTCCATTTCACTATGAATTATTGGTGGTCCTGTGTCTTTGTTTGAATTGTTTAGCACTGTTCTTTCATCATCAAAGAGATGGCTGATATATTCTATCCATTGTCGTCTCCTGTCCCATTATTATATTTCCTTCCTTTGATTTCACACATCCTGAAACTTTGGCTTCTTTTCTTCCTGTAAATTCATCTAACTCATTGTGCATAAATGTTGAGTCTTTCTTTTGTTGTTTTTCCGTTTCTTAACATTTCTGCTTTAACCATCTTTCCTTTGCTTCTGTGCATTTGTTTTAAATTTCTTTGTTCACTCTGTTGTATGTCCGTTCTTCTTTTTTTTTTTTACGTTCTCGTCTTATGTCCATTAATTATAATATTTCTTGTCATCCATTTCTTCTTATTGATTCTTTCAGCCACTGGTATTGCTTCTTTTGATGTTTGCTGAATCGATTATTTCAGCATTTCCTGCGACTCCTCTATGTTCTGTATTTTCTCAATAGCATTATATCTATTTTTAGTGGTTAGTGAACTGGACTACAAAGAACAAGGGGTAGGGTTCGATTCCAACCGACGGCTTCCGGTTCACCCAGACTTAAATGGGTACCGGATTTTTTTCTGGGAAAGTAAACCAGCACGGGCGTAATACCGACCATATTACTCCAAAATCATGTGCTGAAGGTCTGTAAAATATAGGTCACTAACACCATATTTCCCTATACGCTATTTGGCGTGACGGGGGCACTTTACTTTTTTTTTATTATATCTAATTTGTACTATCGTACTGTACATACCACTCATCTGCCTATCTACTCTAAGCAGTATCTAGCTCTAATTTAATATTTCTTGGGGATATCTCTGTTTTCTGCAGCTTTATTCTTATTTTCCAACTACTGTTATATGGTAACTATTGCAATCTGCTCTTGGTCTTGATTTAACAGATGTTAGCCCATTCCAGAATCTTCTCCGTAGCAGTGTAAAATCGATTTGATTGTGTACTTTGTTGTCTGGCCTTGCCGTATCCATAAGTAGTCCAGGGTATTGCTTGAATCAGGTGTTAACTATAATCATATAAAAATGATTAAGGGCACAATTGAAACTGTTTGTTGATAACGGTTCACCCGATGACTAAAGTATTCTAGAGTATTCGTAGGCTGTAGAATTTCTCTTCGTCATCCGTCCTTAAAAGGACGTTAAGTGGACGTGTCTGCGTTGTGTTGTGGTTTGCAGTATAACTGTTATATTTGCGCCTTTCGGCCCAACACATCCGACTTCAGCACGACATTTTGAGAACCGGTTGTCTTCCCTCTTCGATCCCTGCTCGCTTGGCCAGACTACAGGTTAGTCTGTTACTGGAGGCACCTCGGAGAGGTGGAGCGAGCAGGGTCTGGATGGTTTTGGTTCACCGATCCTGGCGCAAGCCATCAGCTGTGGGTCGCTGACAACTTCCAGCTCTGGTGCTGGGAGGCGCGCCTTCGCCTCCACTGTAAGCACTGAAATATAAACAATCAGCCAGAAACGATTTGGATGATGTTCGGCGACTTTGCTCAAATATTCTTTCTTGTCTTCATCCGCCCTTAAGAGGGATAGAAAACTAAGCAATCTATAATATTAGTAAGGCCCGCGTAGTGAAAGCTTTATGACGTTTTCAGCTTAGCAAGCAGAGGTGGTCGTGGGTAAAATAACAACAACTCGCATTGGACTTCCGTTAATATGGCGGATAGGCGACAGGGAATCGTTGAGGCACTGTCTGAAAAGTGTTCCTTGTTGCAGTTTCCTCATACTCCAATATTTTCCAGTAGTGCTCTGTGCACACCGTGAGCTGTGTATTTCACTCTGATGGTGTTTCTATATTCAGATTGTTTACGATGAATGATGATATCGTAACAAAGGACAGTTCAGATGCGTTCACTGTCGGTGCTATAATACGCCTTATGTCTTTTGACGTGTGCTGTGTTTGCTACGATGGGGACTGCTGCTGCCTTTCTTTGTTTGAATATTCGATGAGATGCTAATTCGGGTGATTCCACTAGCACGGGCGTTTGAGCAATTTTGGATTTCCATTCGTTTGCAGTAATACAGGGTTCTTCTAATAACCATAACAAATAACCAGCTCGCAAGATGACGTCACAAACTTTAGATGATTTCGGGAGTTTCCTCTCAGCTCGTAGGCATTAGTAACATTATAGCTGTGTGTATATAAACAGTCGTAAATTTTGTTGCGCCCTGTGTGGTGGACAGAAAGTTGTAGTGTTTGTGCCACTGTGACTTTAGACAATTCTGCACTTAGAAAGAGAAGTAGCTCATCCCAAAGTGTGAAGTTTTTGTTATAATGATGGACACTTATTTGTTTATTTATTTATAATTTATAATAAGGCAAATACCTCTGAAAAAATGTTGCCAAAACAAACAAAAAAAACCCTCTATGTTATTTATTTATTTATTGTAACCAATCGACCGAACAACAAACTTGTCGAGAATAATAGTATATCAAGAACACTGACCGGGATGCAGTTCAGGGATGTCTCTTGCGACCTAATTTTTTGAAGTGACCCAGTTTCCTCAGGGGTTCTGTTAGGTCGTTTAGGTGAAGTGTATGACGTATCACACAACTTTCCCACAGTGACGGCGATTATTTTTTCCTTATCAAATGTTGTCAAATAAAACTTACAAACAATCGTTCTCTTTTCCACCCCTCACCCCACCCTTTCCCCTCCCTTTTTTAAAAAACCTTTTTCTAGTCAACAGATGACACACGCACTTGTGAAAGCAGCAAAGCACTTGCAAACCAAATAGAAGCAGTGGGAAAAATGAATTTGATTCATTTTCCATGCCAGCTTCAAGTCTAATTCTTTACACAAGAAGCTAGTTAGCTTCTTTTCTTTTCATAGCTGGTTGGGAAAACCACCCGACTGGGCTACTGACGTACAGGCAACCTGTGTTCGATTCCCGTTGGAAGCAGTGTGAGTTGTACTCGTGGTTGGAAAAAATACCTCCATGGTCGACTCAGCCGCTGGCAGAAATGGATACAAGGTTAGTACTTTGGGAAGGTGAGGAATGCCGCCTCGCATCGTGAGTTTCGATGCTTGAAGCGACACTATCCAGAAATCTCCGAACACTTCTGGATAGGCGGCCGAGCACATATGGGTGAAAGGGACGTGTGCTAAGACGCCGATTCAAGTCTAGTCCTTTGACTTTTATCTTACATTTACTGATGGTTCATAAAATTACACAGAAGGTGGTCAACTATCAAAGGGTGGAAACTTCTTAGTGAATAAGTAATGATAAAAAGATGATTAACAATAGACATATAATCACGATATCGCAGATACATACCGTCTTGCAGTGTACATCTTTCATAGGTTATTTTGGTTGATGATCGCGGTGTCCTGTCACCTGCGTTCAAACTCTTTATTAAGCTGATTAATAGATGCAAAGTGGCGCAGCTTGGGTAGGGACTGCGAGACGGTTCCGTGGGCCGCAAAATTTAAAGTGCAATTAAATTAAGTAATAACAACAAACTTTAAAAAAATATATTAGATTGTGGACGAAATACTTGCCTTGTCCCGATGGCTGACAACCCACATATCTGCCTTGTCCCAAGAGCTGACAACCCACATACTTGCCTTGATTCAGACGATGGCAACCCATATATTTGCCTTGCCCTAGACATTCACAACCCATATATTTGCCCCTTGCCCCGGATGCTGACAACCCACATACTTGCCTTGCTCCAGATGTTGACAGCCCACATATTTGCCTTGCCCCAGACGTTGACAACCCACATACTTGCCTTGCCCCAGAAGTTGACCACCTACATACTTGTCTTGCTCCAGACGTTGACAACCCACATACTTGCCTTGCTCCAGACGTTGACAACCCACATACTTGTCTTGTCCCGAACGCTGGCAACTTATGCAGGAATTATATTTTAGTAGTTAATGCTTGTAACTCAATGATTACAGATGAGCAAATCCGAGAGTTTCCGGGGTGCAATAATCAATTTTTAGCCATCGAAGATTTTAAATGTTAAGATGTGAAAAAACATCAGAAAGAAACAATCAACATTTTTCGGGCACATCATGAGAAGAGGAAAGTTGGAATACTTGATTACAACTGGCAAAATACAAGGAAAGAGAGATCTCGGACGACAAAGAGAGAAAATACTGGAAAGCTTGGTGTAATTGAATGGAAAACAGTCAACAACAGAACTGACATCATGATGCACTGTAGATAGAAGATTGTGGAAGGACATGATTGCCTACGCCAACCGGTATGGCACATGATGATGATGCTGTAGACTCATCTAATCACATTTAATGTATAATATAATAAGCAAATGTATTTCATTTCCTTGAAAAAGACACGAATGAGGAAACCAACTAAAGTATCAATGACAAACAACTGTGGCAGGAATGGAATCATCATCATCATCAATCTGCTTGATCCTATTGGAACTTGGCGTCCATGACAGCTACTCTGAAATTGTATCTCTCCTGTGCGAGATATCCATGTTCTGCAGCAGTCACTCCCAACTAGTTTACGATATCTTACACCCACCTTTTCTTTGACCTTCCTCTCTCTCGTTTACCTGGAGCTAACAAGTTCTAAGCTATCTAGTATCTTCTCTCTTTGTTGTCCGCGGTCTCCTTTTCCTGTATTTTGCCAGTTGTGACCAATTATTCTATCATAGAATACGAGAAAACATCAAATCAAATGCCCCTAACAGATGCTTGTAGAACACACGAGGTGCAAGGATGCGTTCTTGAAATTCAGTTGATGATAGCTTTTTTTTTTTGCAATTAAAGAAAGTTAATGTGCATTTCTTGGAAGTGGTTTAAGCTGTGATACGTTATGGTCGTCCAACCATAATTCAGTACAAAATTCGGCCAGTAGAAGTGTGCTGGACCAGGTAAAGGGGGCAATGATGTTATGTATGTTTATGAAACTAAGAAGTCGCATAGACGAGTTTATGGAACTATGGAGCGGTGAGAATAATTTTATTTCCTTCTTTATCTTTTCTTGTCTCCTTTGTCTTTTAGCTTCGACGTGAGAAATTGTTTGCTGCCTTTCACTCGTTGGTTTGTCCTTTCTCTTGTCACATATCTTGTTGTTTATAATATTTTGACTATTCATATATTTTGAGAACGCACTTTCAGTTTGTATTTTTGCATGATTTCTTGATAACTGTATGGTCGTACTAAGATTGTTGTGTCCTGCAGTTTGGCGAACCATTCCGTTAATTGATTTATTATAGATTCTATTGTGGGGTTAATCTATCTTCTTAGTTCTTGGCTTATAATTATGTTTCTTAAGTTGACTCCGATCATGCGCCTGACATATTTAATCTCGTTTAAGTTTGCCTTATTGATTTATCTATAATATAATGTTCATTTTGACACTACCAGCACAGCATGGGATGAAGATGATGAGTATGCTTTTCGTTATGCTATCTACTCTTTACATCAATGGTTTAGGGACCGAAACTTTTCGTTATGCTATCTACTCTTTACATCAATGGTTTAGGGACCGAAACTTTTCGTTATGCTATCTACTCTTTACATCAATGGTTTAGGGACCGAAACTTTTCGTTATGCTATCTACTCTTTACATCAATGGTTTAGGGACCGAAACTTTTCGTTATGCTATCTACTCTTTACATCAATGGTTTAGGGACCACTGCGTAAAATGTCAAATAATAAATTCTTAATGGCGCTCCTTACATTCAGAACGGACATAAATACAATGTGTTTAGTAGCTTTTTTATTTTTTATTTTCATCATTTTATTTGTTTATCCTTGGAACAAATGACAAACCACGCGACATTATTTGAAGCTCATCACATAAAGGCATCCATTTTCGATGGGGATACACGTGACCTGATTCGATGAGCACTATTTTATTTATATATTTATTTTTATCTGGTTACAGAATTGTTCATCGAATTCCCATGAGCAAATCCTCATTGACTTTTGTATTGAAAGTAGAGACAATTATTTTCACAATCAGGAGAGTTGATTTCAGGGCTGCAGTTCAATTAGTAGGCTGGAATGGGTTTTTTTTTTCTACTTCTTCTTGTTGAGTTATTTGTCCTTTCAGAATTATTTCAACATAACAAGTTGCCTGGCGACCAAATTGGGACTTTAATTAATTGAAAGCGAAATAACGAAAATGGAAATACAAATATGTTTACAATAAAATATTAAACTGGACACACATTTTGTCGCCAGTATTATTCTCCATCACATTTGTGTGTGGGTTATTGGTTAGTCTCATTATCATAAAATAAATAAATACAACAAATTCCGTCTTAAAAAGTTCTCGGTGTCCACAAGCAGCGAAAAGAGAACTGGCCGTCCCACTTCATGAACCTGAGATTTCATCAAATGAAGTCACTAAAACTTCATTACCCAACAATCATTGCGCTCTTGGACTGCTCTTATCTTTTACCCGCAATGATCATCTGGCTGATATGGCCACTTTACTTCTTTAAGATTATTTGGTAGAAACTCTAAGTTATAGGACCTAATTTAAGTGTATATATTAATAATCATTTTGGTTCTACTTACTAAAATAGTTTATAGAATTTGGAAATTTTCTAGATTATTCTGATCCATAAACTCTGTTGGCATATTTTGTTCTATAAGAGTTTCTAGATTATTCTGATCCATAAACTCTGTTGGCATATTTTGTTCTATAAGAGTTTCTAGATTATTCTGATCCATAAACTCTGTTGGCATATTTTGTTCTATAAGAGTTTCTAGATTCTGATCCATAAACTCTGTTGGCATATTTTGTTCTATAAGAGTTTCTAGATTATTCTGATCCATAAACTCTGTTGGCATATTTTGTTCTATAAGAGTTTCTAGATTATTCTGATCCATAAACTCTGTTGGCATATTTTTGTTGTGTAAGAGTTTCTGATCGCTTTGGTATGTTTGACATCTTTTAAAGAATATTTTGTCTGTAAGAAATTGTGTGCGTTATTATTTAAGAAAACAAAATTGTAGTTGAGAGTTTCCTGATGTTGAAGTATGTAAGAGCTCTTGGATAACTTGTTCTGTTCTATTTTCTGCTTATGTCGTGGTCCATATATGTTTCTGTATGTTTTTGTATGTTTCTGTATGTTTTTGTATGTTTCTGTATGTTTTTGTATGAGAAAAGAAAGTTTATGGTAGTTTTTTTTTGTATAACTGTAAGAATGTCTGTTACCCACTACTCGTTTTGATCTTTGAAAGGATGTAGATATTACAGTTGCAGTATATAAGAGTGGAACAAGTGGAACAATATTAAAACAGGTAAATACATTTAAATCGCCATCATCACCAAGTACCGGGCCTGCTTGCGTAGGTGATCTTGTCTCTCCACAACTTTCGATCTCGACAGTTATTTATCATTTCTGTTGTTGACTTTCTGACAAGCCATTCTTTTAAGCCGTCTGGTATCTTTTCTCTTTGCTTCCCTCTATCTATTCGTCCTTCCATTTTCCCAGTTGTTACAATATATTCCAGTTGTTCTCTTCTCATTACATGGTTAAAAAATGATGATTGTTTCTTCCAATATTGGAAATTAGCTCTTTTTGCTTTGGCCTCTTTCAGAACGTTTAAAACCACATTTCCACAGACTCCAGTGATTTTCTTGTCTATGGTCTTATTGTCCATGATTCACATCCATATGTTAAGACTGGTTGTACATAACATTTAAGAACTCTTTTTCTTGTTTCTATTGTCAAAAATGGATTGCATAGTATTTTCCTCATTTTTTGGAAAGCTGCTTTTGCTTGAGCCATTCTGCATCTCACCTCTGTTATACATATTCCGTCTGAGGTTAACAAAGTTCCCAAATATTTAAATTTATTTACCTGTTTTAATATTGTTCCACTTGTCTTTAGTTTGCACTGAGGTGCAAACTTTTCTTTGTTGTTACCATTACTTCTGTCTTTTTGTTATTAAGGCTGGGTCCATTATTTTTGCTTTCTTTCACTATAATGTCTATCATTTCTTGTAACTAATATTTTCACTCGTAGCGATTAAGACTGTATCATCAGCATACGTTAGAGTAATGTTAACCTCAGATGGTAGGCGTGCAGCACAGGTGAGATGCAGAATTACTTAGGCAAAAGCAGCTTTCCAGAAAATGAGGAAGGTACTGTGCAATCCATTTTTGACAATAGAAACGAGAAAAAGAGTTGTTAAATGTTATGTAGAGCCAGTCTTAACATATGGATGTGAATCATGGACAATAGGACAACAGACAAGAAAATCACTGGAGTCTGTAGAGATGTGGTTTTATGTGGCCCTTGGGTTTCGTGTTCTCGCAACATTTATTGAAGGCTCGTTGTGTTGTGTTTTGATCTTTCCGCCTTATCACGTAGTCAAACCATTTTATTTGTTGTTCTTTAAATATATTCTATGGCGGGAATTATTTCTAGCATTTTTCTCAGTTCTTCATTTCAGATTTTATCTCTCAGGCACTTTCCTCTTATTCGTCTAACACATTTAATCTCAGTAGATGTTATTTTTCTTATTGTTGTAGGATCTAGGGTCCAGGTCTGGCATTGATAGCACAATTTGTTACCTTCGATAGCTTTATTGAAGTACGGCCTTGAACGCGGAAAATGTGCGCAAACTAGCGACTGTAGCGTGGTGGTAACGTCCTGACATGCCGATCCAGTGAAAGTTGGCTCTCGTGCAGCTTGACAGCTCTCCAGTCGACCTGATTGAAAAAAATAATATTAGTGGGCACCTGGTTCGTTGAGTTGGAGAAAGATAATGGCAGCGAATATCGGCACTTCCAAATACTGTATTGTAGTACGTGGAAATATACCTAGTAATTTAACTGCCCCAGAGACATTATAGTATATGTTGTGTATAGGACCTAACTTTAGTGCAGAGGTGGACATCCTTTCCTGTGCTAGGATCAGATGAGGGAACAAAAGAATCCTATGATTATGCACACGGTCGGATAAATCATCTATTGAAGCCCGTACATAAATGATTGAGTTTTCATGTTTAAACAATTGTAAGGTGAAAATAATATAATTGATGACAGTGGAAGACAGGGAAGGATGAGAGAAAGAGAGAGAGAGAGACGTAAAAACAAAGATTGATGATAGAGAGAGTGAGAGAGCGAGAGAAAGGGGAAGAGGAATTGGTCCAGAAATAATAAATAGGCTGTTACAAGTCAAATGAGAGGGCTATGCTTCAGCTGCATGTACACGCATGTTCAAAAGTCTAGTGGTGTCAGGCTATCTACAACGGGCAGTGCTTAAACCTACAAGTGTGTGACAGTTTATAACATCCTGGCTTTGATTTTGTCAACTTCATGTTGCTCACAGACGTAAGTATCCATAAACTAACGCGAGGTCACTTTGTGGAAGGGCCTGGGAATATAGCAATTCTCACTTCGATCTCTTGGGCAGGTGAATATTGTTTGGCGGGCCGATTATGGCCCGCAAGTAGCAGACAGGCCATCCCTGTTTTAGTCTGAATTCTCTTAGTGAAATAAAACTCAAACACGAACAACTCGTAGCGTTTGCTCGGGACAAGCGGCCTTTATTCTCTGGTCATATAAGTCTCTCTCTCTCTCTCTCTCTCTCTCTCCCTCCCCGGGTTGATCCCAGGTGGGAGGATGTCGTAACGATAGATAGTTTATTCTTAGTGTAGTTACCTCCCTCCATCATGCTTGACTCCCTTGCCCCCGTCCTTGCTTCCCGATAGGTCGATAATATTCACTAGAAATCTCCCCATTGCAATGTTTGATCTAGAAAACATAATTAAATATTTGAAACTTAAAAGGGGATCTAGAAAATGTATGCAGCAAAGATTCAAAGTACAAGAGACAATATTTATCGATGATCAATTTAAAGATAACGTTTATTAGACAAATAATCTGTGGCCTATGTTGATAGTTTTGTAAAGAGAACGAGTATAGAAGAAGAACAAATTGATTAAAATGTATTTTTTTACAAAAAAGGAATGGAAATCTGCTTCGGAGCGGCAAACGTTTCAGAAACTATATTGTATTGTGAAAAGGCTGTTTAAATTATGATTGGATCGAAGAGATATTTTCATACAGAATTTAATCTCTTTCTGTTCGTCTGAAATTAATACATTTTGGTAGCAGAATTAGCATAATTAAATTGTATGCGGTTAAAACAAAACAAAAAATGTATAATTACAAATTTATATTTTATATATTACATGTATGTATACAGTTCACATGATACAGTATTAATCGCTAAGAGTGAAAATGAGTTACAAGAAATGTTGGACATTATAGTGAAAGAAAGCAAAAATAAAGGACTCAGCCTTAATAGCAAAAAGACAGAAGTAATGGTAACAGCAAAGAAAAATACATCACCTAAGTGCAGAATAAAGACAAGTGGAACAATTTTAAAACAGGTAAATGCATTTAAATATTTGGGAACTTTGTTAACCTCAGATGGAGATATTCAAAAGAGGTGAGATGCAGAATGGCTCAGACAAAAGCAGCTTTCCAGAAAATGAGGAAGATACTATGCAATCCATTTTTGACAATAGAAACAAGAAAAAGAGTTCTTAAATGTTATGTAGAGCCAGTCTTAACATATGGTTGTGAATCATGTACAATAGGACAACAGACAAGAAAATCACTGGAGTCTGTAGAAATGTGGTTTTACAGAAGAATGTTGAGTACCATGGACAATTAAGAAGAGTAATGAAAATGTTCTGAAAGAGGTCAAAGCAAAAGAGAGCTAATTTCCAATATTTAGGAAGAAACAATCATCATTTTTTGGCCATGTAATGAAATGAGAACAACTGGAACATATTGTAACAACTGGAAAAATTGAGGGACGAAGAAATAGAGGGAAGCAAAGAGAGAAAATACCAGACAGCTTGAGAGAATGGCTTGTCAGAAAGTCAACAAAAGAAATGATAAAGAACTGTCGAGATCGAAAGTTGTAGAGAGACATGATCACCTACGCCAGCAGGCCCGGTACTTGATGATGATACAGTTCACACACGTTTAATTAAATACAACAAAGAACAAATGGTAACAATGTATTATTACTTTCTTTGACATAAAATAAACGGATCGGGATCCACATGATGTTCACCTATAACGAGAGACCTTCGTTCTCTCTCTCTTTCGCCCCCCCCCCCCAAAAAAAAAAAAAAAAAAAAAAAACTCAAAATGCTATGGTATGTCCTTTCTTTTAATCTATCTATTGATCTTTCGAGCTGTATCCGGCCCATATGGCGTAGACCAAGATAGTCCTTTTCTTATCTGAATTTTTGTTCTAGCAGTTTTCAATTCTTTTAAAGTTATTTTATCAAATCTCGCCATTTGTCTCTGTTCTGTGCAAGCAGCTCTATTTCATTCAGGGAGCCGATTCCTGCTGCTGTTGCCTCTCTCATTAATTTTCTTCTCAGTGTCTCGCTGGGTCTTCCTCCTTTCCTCTTACCTGTTGTTTCCCACATGAGGGCTTGCTTTGCTATTCGGTTATTATCTCTTCTCATCACATGTCCAACATATGACCATCATCTTTCCTTTATTACTAAAGATATTAGTGGTTGATTGGCGATTTCTCTAATTTCCTCGTTTGTTTTGAATTCGTTCCACGCTATACCAAGTATTTTCCTTAGACATTTATTTTCGAATACGTTCAACTTTGTTTCTATATCTCTTGTTGTTTTCCAGCTTTCACACGCATACGTAAGGGTTGATAGTACGTTTGATTTGAATAGTCTAAGTTTTGTGTTTGTGCTGATGATTTTTTATTTCCACAACTTTTCAAGGCTTCTGAAAGACATTTCTGCTTTAGCTATTCTGATTGTAATTTCTTTGCTTGTATCCCCTTCTCGATCAATGTGACTTCCAAGATAGATAAAGTGATCGATCTCTTCCACTGTTTTGTTTTCCATGTATATTTTGTCGTCTGTTGGAATTAAGCTTTTCATGACTTTAGTCTCTTCATGATTGCTCTCAAGCCCAAGTTTGCTGGCTATTGATGATAGTTCATTTGTGTGTTCCTGCATCGTTTTTATTTGACTGCTGATGAGAACTATGTCATCAGCAAATTCAAGGTCCTCCAAATGGTCTCCTTGTATCCATTCGATGCCTTTGTTATCAGTGCAGCATTTCTTCATTATGAAGTCCATAACATCTCCAAATAACAAGGGCGATAAAATACATCCTTGTTTAACCCCAGTTTCTATTGGGAAACATTCTGTTAAATATAATTCTATTAATCTTTCTCCATTCTGACTTGTAATATCACAGCCTTCTCTCTCCATTACAAGTTCCACTCCTGCGTTGTCTGTTCCAACTTTGGCGTTGAATTCTCCCATTACAATTAAAATATCGTGTTTTGGTATTTTGTTTATAAGTTGTTGTAGTTGGTTATAAAAATCGTCCTTAACTTCATCATCAGCTTCGTTTGTAGGCGCATAGCATTGAATAATTGAAAGTCTTCCATATTTTGTTTTGTAGCGTGATCGTATCAGACGGCTATTTACGGGTTCCCATTCTAATAATTTTCTTGCAGCTATGTCTGTCATCATTATGCCTACTTCTTCACGGTGTTTTCCATACTCCCTTCCAGAAAAAAAAACACTACTATTTTATTATCAACAGATTTCCTACCTGTTCCAAACCAGCGAATTTCGCTTAATCCTAAAATCGCGACTTGTGCTTGTTTAGTCGGCGCGGCCAATGTTCGTACATTCCAGAATTTCTTTTAATACAAACAGAGAAATGTTCCAGACCAACATTAAGCTTAACAACAATCACAGTGGCAAACACAAACCGATCCAACAATTTCAAGAAAAGAGTGGTGTGCCTCACCCGTGATGAAGGCATAACAAACAATGATACGAGACAAAGAAATAATAAACTATTGTGTACTAGAGCGTATCAAATAAACAATAAATTTTAGAAATTATATGAATGTACAGGCCATACATAATTAATTGAAGTGTTAAATTGTTACGTCCTGATAAACAGTGTCGCCACGATCGGTTCAGACAGAAGAAAACAAAACAATAAAAACGTTGTTTCAAACTACGTACAGTACGTGAATGCGACATTCCCCCGTTTCGGGTTGATATGCGGTCTACGTCATCATATTGAGTGCTGTTCAAAGGAATTGTTTGACGTCAGTTGTTTACATGTTCATCATCATCATCAAGCGGGCCTTCTGGCGTAGGTGATCATGTCTCTCCACAACTTTCGATCTCGGAAGCTAATTGTCATTTCTGTTGTTGACCTTCTGCCAAGCAATTCTCTTAAGCTGTCTGTTATTTTTCTCTTTGCTTCCCTCTATCTCTTCGTCCCTCAATTTTTCCAGTTGTTACAATATATTCCAGTTGTTCTCTTCTCATTACAAGGCCAACAAATGATGATTGTTTCTTCCTAATATTGGAAATTAGCTCTCTTTTTGCTTTGACCTCTCTTTCTTTGAACTCTTTTTCTTGTTTCTATTGTCAAAAATGGATTGCATAGTATCTTTCTCATTTTTTGGAAAACTGCTTTTGCCTGAGCCATTCTGCAATTCACCTCTTTTGTACATCTTTCGTCTGAGGTTGTTGACAAAGTTAACAAAGTTCCCAAATATTTAAATTTATTTACCTGTTTTAACATTTTTCCACTTGTATTTATTTTGCACTGACGTGACGTCTTTTTCTTTGTTGTTACCATTACCTCTGTCTTTTTGCTGTTAAGTCTGAGTCCTTTATTTTTGCTTTCTTTCACTATAATGTCCAACATTTCTTGTAACTCATTTTCACTCTTAGCGATTAATACTGTATCATCAACATACCTTAGATTATTTATATTATGACCTCCAATTGTTATTCCATGCATGCCCATTATGGATCTTAAAATAATCTCACTATAGATATTAAACAAATCTGGTGACAGCACACAACCTTGTCTAACACCCTGTTTTATTTGTTGAAACATTCCCAATTGGTTTCCAGTTCTTATGGCCGCTGTTTGTTACCAGTACATGTTGTTTATTATTCCTAGATCTTTGCTGTCTACGTTTATGCTTTCTAAAATGTTGATTATTTCTTGGTGCTTTACTTTGTCAAATGTCTTGGTGTAATCTATGAAACAGGTATAAATCTGTTTTCACCTCTATGGCTCTTTCTACTAAAGATCTTATGAAATAAATGGCATTGCTTGTTCCTTTATCTCTAACAAAACCACACTGTTCATCGCTAATTTCTGGACTGATTTTGTTTCGCACTCTTCGCATGATGATTCTTAGTAATATCTTAGTCATATGACTCATAAGGCTTATTGTGCGATGATCATCGCATTCAATCGCGCCCGATTTCTTTGGTAGGGCTATGAATATTGATTTGATCATGTCGTCTCTTATATATCCGCTGTTGTAGATATCATTCAATATTTGTGTTATTATTTCTATTCCAAAATCACCCATGGCTTCAATCTCTTCTTTAGTTATATTATCAGGTCCAGGAGCTTTGCCTGCTTTCATATTGCGCAAGGCGTCTTCCACTTCTTCTCTGAGTATTTCTAGTCCTGCTCCATTATCCTTAATATTTACTTCTGTTCGTTCATCATTATAAAGCTCTTTAATGTATTCTGTCCAGCGTTCCCTTATGTTTTCTTGATCAATCAACAGTTCTCCTTCCTTTGATCTTAGACATCCAGTTTTTTAAATTGCGTTTTTCTTCCTAATTCCTCAATTTGTTTGTATATAGCTTTAGCATCTCCTTTTTGTTGCATTTCAATCTCTTTGCATCTCTCTTTTAGCAATGCTTATTTTGCTTCATTGCATTTTACTACAATTTCTTTATTTAATCTCTTATACTCATCTTTATTCTTTATTTTCTCTATTTTTTTTTTTTTCTTGTATCCATTAGCTGCAAAATGTCATCTGTCATCCATTTCTTTTTTGAATTTGTCCTCACTGGTGGTATGAACTGTTTTGATGTTTGTTGCATTGATTCTTTTAGCATTTCCCACTCACTGTTCATCAATGCTTTGTATCTTCTCTATTGCGTTGTACCGGTTCTGAATTGTGATTTTATATTTGTCTTGCAGCTTCTTGTCTAATTTTAGTAAATCTAAATTGAACTTGATGTTACTGAGGCTCGTTTTGTTGTTTTTAATTTTACTCTAAGCTAAACAGTACAACCTCTGCCTTACAGGTAAGCTCGGGAGAGAAAAAGGCTAAGGGAGGGTACCCCGAAGTAAAACAACCCCACTGCCTTGTGGGTGTGACTTTTTAGTCAAAGACTAGCGGAGCCAACCGTAAACAAACCGACGGAAGGCAACAGAAAACCACCGTCGTAACTTCTTTGTACAATCATGAATCGCCACAACAATAGAAATAACGACAACAACGTTAAGGGGGATTCCAATGGAAAACCCTCGTTCGCTAGGGGACATCATGTGCTACAGGTGATACCCGATTGTCATCAAGCTACTGTAATCAAAATAAAGATAAAACAAACTCTAAAGATAGATTTACATGTTACAACTTATTAATACGGACTGCTCTGCCAAGTCAATCGAAGATTTCACTTCAGAGATTTTGCACCATTGTTACCATGTTTCGTGCGTTGTTGGCTGCACATCACTATATTAATTGGTTGTTTGTGGGCGCATCTATTGTTGTGTGTGGTACGTCACCATGATGGCTGATCGTTTATCCCTAAACCGGCCGTACGCTTATAATGAAAGGCGAAATTACGGATTTTTGTTCATGACTTTGCAGCCCCAGTGTGACTCACGGAGTTTCATGTTGGTCAGGAGGGATGTTGTCTTGATTCAAGACTTTGAGATCGAGGGTAGACGCATGGATTGGTTTATCATTTCACAGATTCACATTGCAGGGGAGATCTTAGCGCTTACGGACTGTTGTTCGATGTCCAATATGGATAATTCGACAACTAACTGTGTTTCATATGTTCGTATTTCGAGACAAAGACGATGTCCTAGTATCATCAATCGACATTTATACATTTTAAAAGAATAGGACGATCAACATTTTCGGGAGGACGTGAGCATCCGGTCAATATGGTGGATAGGTGGCAAGGAATCATTATAGGCTGTGTCTGAATAGTGTTCCTTGTTGCAGTTTCCTCATATTCCAAGTCCTGCTTGCTGCAGGAGCTATTGAGTTAAGTGCTCTATGCACACCGTGAGCTGTGCGTTTCATCCGTTTAGATATTGTTTCGATATTTCGATAGCTTACGAAGAACGATGATATCGTATGACGGGGAACAGATGGCTGTGTTCACTTTCTGTGCGGTTTCGCCTTGTCTTTTGGCGTGTTCTGATGAAGCTATGATGGGGACTGCAGCTACTTTTCTTTGTTCGGGAGATGAGATATTAATTCGGATGATTCCACTGGCACGGGCGGTTGAGTAATTATGGATTTTAATTCGTTTGCAGTGATACCGGGGCATTTCATAACCATAACCATACGTGCAGTACAGCCCAAACCACCAAAAATGTATGAATATTACCAAACATTTTGTATATGCATTTTGCAGATGCGTCACTGATCACTTTTTTTTTGGCAAGACGTCTACTGGGCCGTACTGTAGCATCGTGTCAGATCTGATAATGCCATAGAAGATCCTGACAGAGCTGGCTCACGACAAAGCGATATTAAAGCGATCTAGTCATTTTTGTAAGAAGTTGATATGCTTCACAAGTATAGGCCGGGTGAGGTTAGTTAATTGGCTTACTGCCAACAAGAGATCGGGTTCGATCTACAAATCCATTGGTTTTTAGATTCACTCAATATCAAAAGGATTGGGAGAGAAGGCACATGGCAGCAACAGTGGTGGGAATTGCCAGCGACTCATAGCTGATAGCTAACCAGTTTAGTCTGGCAAAGCGAGTTAGGATCGAAGAGGAGGTCAACCTGGTACTAAAAAAGCGGCGTTGAAGTCGGATGTGTCGGGTCGGAAGGCAACACAACACACCTACGCCCACTTAACGTCGCTTTAAGGACGGATGACTATCCATTCATTTAGCATAACCTAACGTCACTTTAAGGACGGATGACTATCCATTCATTTAGCATCGTGTGAACACCAGGAAGGGAGAGAAATTAGTTGACCATAGTCTGACTGCTCTGAAGCATCGAAAGAAAAGTGTTGTGTTCGTGTCACTGCTCTGTCGAGCGTCTCCTACGTGATGCTTGTCTTATTCTATTATATTCATGGAATCAATTTCACTGCAGGCTGGACATCCCCATATCCGCTCCACCGCCCGTTTCAGCCTTTCTCACAGCGTATACAAACTGATTTTTCCTGTAAAATGTTGGTTGTAGATACATCTGCTTTTCCCACAAATATCGCTGAATCTACCTGGTCCCTTTGTCACCTTTAGACATCATTCTCTCATCATTGTTCCATCCATTTTCCTCCTCTACTCTTAGGGAGTGCAGAACAAACTTGGCGGTGACCTATTTGCCCAGAGACAGGCCACCTTCTTGACGATTTTCTTGATGTCTTGGATTTCATTAGACCACCATCTTCTAAGTTTATCTTTTCATCTCTCCCCCGTTGTTTCTGACACTCTGGTGGTGCTCGTGTTACATTTCCAAACAATTTTATATTTTGTTTCGTTTTTTTTTATTTAAATGGATATCGACGACAATTTCTGAAAAAGAAGGACGACCGGACTTAGTCCCAATCACATTAACTAGACACGTGGTTGAGATCATAAAACTGACAAGCAAAATGCAACAAGGCTTGTCAAATCATTGGGCAACTGTCACCACTGCTGTTCAACAAGGAAATAACACTAAAAGAAAAACGGACACAGTCTTTATTCCAAAGTTGCGCTACCAATACCAGACCTGGACTCCAGATTCAAGAAAAATATATTTTAAAAATACCGAAATGAAATATTTTAGATGTCTGACAGGAAATAGGCTGTGAGAGAAAATCAGAAATGAAAAAGTAGCACCAAAAAAAAAGAGCAATTCCGCGATTGAATACATAAAGAAACAACAGACGAAACGGGTTGGCCACGTGATGAGATAGCAAGATCAACACACAGAACAACGAGCTTTCAATAAACGTTGCGAGAACACCAGACCCAAGGGCCGACCATGAAAAAAAGATGAATTAATGGAATATTAGAAACATACGGAATATCAGCAGGAAAATCAAAGAAGAAGAACAGCAAAATACCGCAAAATATATCTCCCCTCGACGCTAAAAGGCAAATGAGAAAGGAAAGGAAAGAAAGAAAGAAAGAAAGAAAGAATGAAAGAAAGAAGAAGATTATAACATTAAGAGCACTAACACAGATCCATGGAATGCTCCAGGGTGTTAGGGAGTTCTTTCTTTCTTTTACTAAGCCACACGATTTAGAGGTTAGTGGGGAGTGGTAGTGAGAGCTGTGCTCATTTTCGATGTAAATAATAGTAATAATGATAATAATAATATAATAGTAACAATGATAATAATAATAATGATAATAGTAACAATGATAATAGTAACAATGATAATAATAATAATGATAATAGTAACAATGATAATAGTAACAATGATAATAGTAATAATGATAATAATAATAATGATAATAGTAATAATGATAATAGTAACAATGATAATAATAACAATGATAATAGTAACAATGATAATAGTAACAATGATAATAGTAATAATGATAATAGTAATAATCATAATAGTAACAATGATAATAGTAACAATGATAATAGTAACAATGATAATAGTAATAATGATAATAGTAATAATGATAATAGTAACACTGATAATAGTAACAATGATAATAGTAATAATGATAATAGTAGTAATAATATAAACATATACTTAACTTATATAGCCGCTATAAACTCATGACATTTTTTTATTTTATGTCCTTTTTTCTGTTTGTGTGTGTGTGTAGTTTTTTCAGACTATCAGCGTCAGACTCAGAGGATCTATGCTAGATACCTAATCTCTATCCTAGAACGAGAAAGTTGTGGCAGAGTAAGTCAATCTCTGTAGCATCAGCGAAGTCAACGCAGTTTTCAAGCACTCAATTTTGAGAATTCCCTGCAGGAATAGAAAGTGTTTCTCAAAATTATCACTGAGTATCATATTCATCATCATCATCATCATCATCATCATCATCATCATCATCATCATCATCATCATCATCATCATCATCATCATCATCATCATCATCATCATCATCACCATCATCATCAAAATCATTATCATCATCATCAGCATCATTATCATCATCTTCATCATCATCATCATCATCATCATCATCATTATCATCATCACCATCATCATTATTATCATCATCATCATCATCCAACAACAGTGTTATCATGATCATCGCATCACCATTATCGAGTGATGTGTCTGCTGACGTAGGTGATCGTATCTCTCCACAACTTTCTATCTACACAGTTGGATAATTATGATGTTGACTTGCTACCAAACCATTCTCTTATATCTGTTCTCTATGTTTCTCTCTATCTCTTCTCCCTACATTTTTCCCAATTGCCACGATGTATTCCGTTGTTCCATTCTCGCTACATCGCCAAAGAATGACGATTATATACCCTCATTTTGGAAATTAGAATTCTACTATTCCCTTTTCTATTTGTCTCTCTTAACATGTCTTCATTGCTCTTTTTAGCTGTCCTTGCTATATTCAAATTTCGTCTGTAAAAGCCACATTTCTGTGGCCTCCAACAAATGTCTTCACTGTTGTCCTAATGTCCAGAATTGACATCCATGCGACAAGTCTGGCTCAACACAACACTGATGGACTTGTTTCTTACTTACGTTGACTAAAATATGTTGAATATAATATGAATTTGTGACAATAGAAACAAGAACAAGAGTTCTTAAATGTTATGTAGTGCCAGTCTTAACATATGGATGTGAATCATGGACAATAGGACAACAGACAAGAAAATCACTGGAGGCTGTAGAAATGTGGTTTTACAGAATACTGTTGAGAATACCATGGACAGCTAAGAAGAGTAATGAAAATGTTCTGAAAGAGGTCAAAGCAAAAAGAGAGCTAATTTCCAATGTTAGGAAGAAACAATCATCATTTTTTGGTCATGTAATGAGAAGAGAACAACTGGAATATGTTGAAACAACTGGGAAAATGGAGGGGCGAAGAGATAGAGGGAAGCAAAGAGAAAAGATACCAGACAGCTTAAGAGAATGGCTTGGCAGAAGATCAACAACAAAAATAATAAATAGCTGTCGAGATCGAAAGTTGTGGAGAGACATGATCACCAACGCCAGCAGGCCCGGTACTTGATGTTGATGCTGATGAGATGAAAATATTAATAATATGAATAAGATAATATACAAAGATAATATACAAAAATATAAAAATATTTATAAGATAATATCTCATATCTTTGTGCGTACATGTCTGTGTCTGTCACATCTCATATTCTTGTGTGTGCATGGCTACGTAAGTCACATCTCATATCTTTGTGTGTGCATGCCTATGTTAGTCATATCTTATATCTTTGTGTGTATGTCTATGTTAGGTATGCGTCATATCTTTGTGTGTGCATGTCTAAGTCAGTCATATCTCATAGCTTTATATGCATGTCTATGTTAGTCATATGTCATATATCTTGATGTGTGTCAGTGTTAGTCATGGCTCGTATCGCTGTGTACGTGTCTGTGTCATTCACATCTCATATCTCTGTGTGTGCATGTCTGTGTTAGTCACCTCTAGTGACTCGGGCAGATGGTGCTCGTAAACCTGGGAGTAGACTATCTAAGGGCAGAATCCCCCTACAGAAAAGACAATCTGCTGCCTTGCAGGAAGATTGGGGACAATCAAAGGCTAAGGAAAGCAAACCTGAAAAAATGCTGGCTGAAATCGGATGCACTGGGCCACTGGCGCAGAACACAGTGCAACGTATTAACGGGTGTTCAGTCAGAGTGGATCTGGCGGACTCTAAATGTGACGTTCTGTCTGTGGGGGCGATCAACACACTTAATCTGACAGCTGACTTCATGTGGGAGTCTGGAATCCTACTCTGACTGAGTCCTGATCGCAGAGAGAGAGAGAGAGAGAGATAATATGAATAAGATAATATGAATAAGATAATATGAATAAGATAATATGAATAAGATAATATGAATAAGATAATATGTATAAATGTATGGGAAAGAAACGCTGTTCGAAATGATTAACCTTCATCGAGTCCTGTACACAGCTCTAGCTTTGTCAATCTAAACGTGTCGTGCCGGGAACAGGGCCAACTATTACATGCAGAATTGGATCAAGTCAAACAAACGACATCTTGTACAAATCTACATTCTAGCAAGATTATCGTAAACAAGGCAAAAACTACACTCGGTTATGGCCTCAATCCGTGTAACTATAACCTGTCACAACACCCCGCCACCAGATTCGTTATATAACAAAGGGATGTGGATCAATAAATACATGTTCGGGACAGCATTCAATGCAACCAATCTTCAGTTACACAGACACTTGAGACGTTAAGTGCTCGTTTTATTCAACAATAATTTATTACCTATGTTTTACACAAAAATATCTTTCACCAAAAAGTGCTCTTTTGTTACCCTAGACATCTTCATTATACAAGACATGCATTTGTCCCATGCTACCGCAAGCTGATGTAAATGAAACAAAGAGGCGTCATGTGTCTGCAACATGACTTACATGTGATATAAATTAAAAAAAAAAAAAAATAATGGATGATCAGATGTGATTACTAAATTAAAAATAAAATGTATGAGAAATGTTTGATTGATATGGGCGCATAACGTGTTGTGTCTCATAAATATTTCGAAATAAACATGGGGAAATTAAGCAAGGGCAAGAGGTAGATACGGAGTAAGATGGACAAACAACATAAAAAACAAAAACGTTACAATATCAATTCACAATGAGTGAGGCCAAAAGGGCGAGAACCAGAACTTTGTATCTCCCTCGTCACCCGAAAGGGTACAAGAGGAAGTGAAGAAGAAGAAGACAGTAATAACAATAAGATGTAGTCAATATAATCTTATTGACAGTTGAAATAATAACATGTAAAAAAAAGTAAAGTACCCCCGTCACGCCAAGTGGCGAATAGGGAATATGGTGTTAGTGACCATACATTTTACAGACCTTCAGCACATGATTTTTGGGGTAATGTGGTCGGTATTACGCCCGTGCTGGTTTACTTTCCCTGAAAAAAATCAGGTACCCATTAATGGCTGGGTGAACCCGGAAGACGTCGGTTGGGATCGAACCCTACCTCCTGACCTTTGTAGTCCAGCTCACTAACCACTGAGCTATCGCGGCTCAATAATAACATGTGGTCGCTATAATTTTATCTTTACTTTTCCTTCACAATTTGACCAACTCAGCTCTAAAACTGCATGCTCTTTTCTGCTTTTAAACATTGAAGATTTCTTTCTGTGAAAACTTGAACAATGTCCCCCCCCCCCCCCCCCCCCCCCCCCCCCCCCCGCCTGTGATAGAAATATGCGCTTGAACATATGTACTGAAAAATAAAAACAATTCCAAAGTCGAGTTCAAACTCGATACCTTTATAATATAACAATAACAGAATAAACTCGGCGTTACAGAGATCGCCCTATATAAAGTATATTAACTTAATAAACCTCTTCTTCTTCTTCTACTTCTGCTTTTTCTGCTTCTACTTCTGCTTCTTCTGCTTCTACTTCTGCTTCTTCTTCTGCTTCTTCTTCTTCTACTTCTGCTTCTTCTTCTGCTTCTTCTGCTTCTTCTTCTTCTTCTGCTTCTGCTTCTTCTTCTTCTGCTTCTGCTTCTTCTTCTTCTGCTTCTGCTGCTTCTTCTTCTTCTGCTTCTGCTTCTTCTTCTTCTTCTGCTTCTTCTTCTTCTGCTTCTACTTCTGCTTCTTCTGCTTCTACTTCTGCTTCTTCTGCTTCTACTTCTGCTTCTACTTCTGCTTCTACTTCTGCTTCTTCTTCTGCTTCTACTTCTGCTTCTTCTTCTGCTTCTACTTCTGCTTCTTCTGCTTCTACTTCTGCTTCTTCTTCTGCTTCTTCTTCTTCTGCTTCTTCTTCTTCTGCTTCTACTTCTGCTTCTTCTGCTTCTACTTCTGCTTCTTCTGCTTCTACTTCTGCTTCTACTTCTGCTTCTACTTCTGCTTCTTCTTCTTCTACTTCTACTTCTGCTTCTTCTGCTTCTACTTCTGCTTCTACTTCTGCTTCTTCTTCTTCTGCTTCTTCTTCTTCTGCTTCTACTTCTGCTTCTTCTGCTTCTACTTCTGCTTCTTCTGCTTCTACTTCTGCTTCTTCTGCTTCTACTTCTGCTTCTTCTGCTTCTACTTCTGCTTCTTCTTCTTCTACTTCTTCTTCTACTTCTGCTTCTTCTTCTTCTACTTCTGCTTCTTCTGCTTCTACTTCTGCTTCTTCTGCTTCTACTTCTGCTTCTTCTTCTGCTTCTTCTTCTTCTACTTCTGCTTCTTCTTCTGCTTCTTCTTCTTCTACTTCTGCTTCTTCTTCTGCTTCTACTTCTTCTACTTCTGCTTCTTCTTCTGCTTCTTCTTCTTCTACTTCTGCTTCTTCTTCTGCTTCTTCTTCTTCTACTTCTGCTTCTTCTTCTGCTTCTTCTGCTTCTACTTCTGCTTCTTCTTCTGCTTCTTCTTCTTCTACTTCTGCTTCTACTTCTGCTTCTTCTTCTGCTTCTTCTTCTTCTACTTCTGCTTCTTCTTCTGCTTCTACTTCTGCTTCTACTTCTGCTTCTTCTGCTTCTACTTCTGCTTCTACTTCTGCTTCTTCTTCTTCTACTTCTGCTTCTACTTCTGCTTCTTCTTCTGCTTCTTCTGCTTCTACTTCTGCTTCTACTTCTGCTTCTTCTTCTGCTTCTTCTGCTTCTACTTCTGCTTCTACTTCTGCTTCTTCTTCTGCTTCTTCTGCTTCTACTTCTGCTTCTACTTCTGCTTCTTCTGCTTCTACTTCTGCTTCTACTTCTGCTTCTACTTCTGCTTCTTCTGCTTCTACTTCTGCTTCTTCTTCTTCTACTTCTGCTTCTACTTCTGCTTCTTCTTCTTCTACTTCTGCTTCTACTTCTGCTTCTTCTTCTGCTTCTTCTGCTTCTACTTCTGCTTCTTCTTCTTCTACTTCTGCTTCTTCTGCTTCTACTTCTTCTACTTCTGCTTCTTCTTCTGCTTCTTCTGCTTCTACTTCTGCTTCTTCTTCTGCTTCTTCTTCTGCTTCTACTTCTGCTTCTACTTCTGCTTCTTCTTCTTCTACTTCTGCTTCTTCTTCTTCTACTTCTGCTTCTTCTTCTTCTACTTCTGCTTCTTCTGCTTCTACTTCTGCTTCTTCTGCTTCTACTTCTGCTTCTACTTCTGCTTCTACTTCTGCTTCTTCTGCTTCTACTTCTGCTTCTTCTTCTTCTACTTCTGCTTCTTCTTCTTCTACTTCTTCTTCTCGTTCTTCCTTTTCTTATTTGCGTTTCAATGTTCGTGCGTGTGTACAGTTAGCATTATTATCACTCTGTGATTGGCCACTTTTATCTCCACGTTTCTGGTTGTTTATAGTACAAAGTGTATGAATGTTTTTTTTCTCCCAGTGAAATATTTTATTTTTTTCCCTAGCGTTATTCTTTATACGGAGGCGAAGGCACGCCTCCCAGCACCAGAGCTGGAAGTTGTCAGCGACCCACAGCTGATGACTTGCGCCAGGATCGGTGAACCAAAACCATCCAGACCCTGCTCCACCTCTCCGTGGTGCCTCCAGTAACAGACTAACCTGTCTAGTCTGGCTAAGCGTGCAGGGATCGAAGATGGAAGATAAACCGGTACTCAAAAATGTCGTGCTGAAGTCGGATGTGTTGGGCCGAAAGGAGCAAATATAACAGTTATACTGCAAACCACAACACAACGCAGACATGTCCACTACGTCCTTGTAAGGGCTGATGATGAAGGAGGAATATTCTAGTCTACCACGATACTCTAGAATACTTTAGTCATCGGGCGAACGCAGCCAACCAACCAACCATTCTTTATACAGACCAACCAACTGTCAAGGAGAGATGACATCATCATACTTCACCTGCGCTCTAGAGACAACAAAATGAAAAAACGGCAAGTTCACTAAACTCAAAATAGGAACTACCAGTCTTCACCCAAAACAACGTAACACATCCTAGTGGATTGCCAAACACATTTGCGTCAAACACATTCATTAAAAAAAATATGTTCTATATTTTTTGTTTTGAAATCTAGTGTCCGATTCTGATATTGATATCAAAACACTGGGATGAATGAAAAATCGGAGTAAATGGAAATGTAAAAAAAAAAAACGTAAAGTACCCCCGTCACGCCAAGTGGCGTATAGGGAATTTGGTGTTAGTGACCATAAATTTTACAGACCTTCGGCACTTTAGTTTTGGGGTAATATGGTCGGTAATACGCCCGTGCCGCTTTACTTTCCCAGAAAAAAAAATCCGGTACCCATTAAAGGCTGGGTGAACCCGGAAGCCGTTGGTTGGGATCGAACCCTACCTCTTTGTTAAAGGGGAATGTGAGAAAACTAATTCATAAAAACTACATATCAATTTTAACGTGCGAAAGTCAAACATTGAAAAAAACAATAGGAAAACAAAGGGAAATAATCCTCTTTGATAAATCATTCGTGACAAGATTTTCGATAGTCGATCCCGTTTCCCCTACATATTACATTATTAGAGCGACTTTATTTATCTCATGATTTTGTTTGCTCATTCGATAAAATCAATATCTAATGTTTGTTTAATAAGCTGTTCTTTTGATGGGAAGCAATCCGAGTAATTACTTGTGGCAATAGAGAAGTGGTTTGTGACAAGGAAATGTGTTTTAAAAAAATATTTCCAGGCGACAAAAAGCTGTTGTTGATTTTCCATGTAGAATAACAATCGTTATATGCTTGAAATGGGAGCCGCGATAGCTCAGTGGTTAGTGAACTGGACTACCACGGACAAGGGGTAGGGTTCGATCCCAACCGAAGGCTTCCGGGTTCACCCAGCCTTAAATGGGTACCGGATTTTTTTCTGGGAAAGTAAAGCAGCACGGGCGTAATACTGACCACATTACCCCAAAAATCATGTGCTGAAGGTCTGTAAAATATAGGGTCACTAACACCATATTTCCCTATACGCCACTTGGCGTGACGGGGGTACTTTACTACTTTTTTTTTACTATATGCTTGAAATAGCTGATGTTGATATGACGATGGCACATATTGTTGTACTTGATAAGTGTCTTGTAATAAAATGACACATACTGTTGTACTCTATAAGTGGCTTCTAATCATCATCATCATCAAGTACCAAGCCTGCTGGCGTATGTGATCATGTCTCTCCACAACTTTCGATCACTACAGTTATTCTGACTTCTAATACTGTGATCAATAAGACAAACCGAATATTGGGACAGACATCCCATATACTTCAACACAAAGCAAAACCTATTGCCACAAACAAATATCTTATACAAAGTATATTTATTCCAACATTGTGCTACCAATGCCAAACATGTTCACTTACATCTAAGCACAAAAGAAAGCTTGTCACCACAGAGAGCGCTCGGAGTCACCAGAGAAGGCAGAATGAGAAATGACATTATAATAAAAAAGTGAACATTGAGCCAATCTTATACGACATACAGAAACAACAAATTAACTGGCTTGTCCATCTAGTAAGAATTCCATGTGGTTCTTTACCATTCAAAGAATATATTAAAAGAGAAGAAGGGAGAAGAGCAAGTGACAGAGCCAGAGTAAGATGGACAGAGAACATCAAAGAAACGTTACAACAACATCAATAGACAATGAGTGAGGCGCCAAAAGGGAGAAAACCAGAACTTTGTATCTCCCTCGACACCCGAACGGGTACAAGAGGAAGTGAAGAAATACAGATACTGTGATCCCGTGCTCAATCACGTCACCTCAGCACAGTTCCTATTTCCGCTGCTTGCTTGTTGTCATACGAGAACAGATTTCCGAGATACTTGAAGTGCTCTACTTCCTTTTATTGTTGACCTTGTATCTTTATGTTGATGCTCTGTCTGTCTCTGGCAATATGAACTACTTTCATTTGATCAATGTTCATTCTCTTGCCAAATCACTTGTCTGTCTGGCCCAAAACAGCATGCTAGAAGGGATCAGCGACTCATAGCTGACTGTATGCTCCAGGATCAGTAAAGAAAAGCCTATTAAGATCCTACTACACCCACAGTTGATCTAGAAAGAGCCTAACTAATCTGACCAAGCGAGTAGACAACGAAGATGCAGGGAAAGCAGTTACCGAAGAATGTCTTGTCAGATATACTGATATCTTACTTCTCTGTAAACAACAGCATAACAAAACTCCGTCCATTCATCGTCATTTGAAGGGACAGCAGTGAAGTCCAGGCATCAGAAGAAAAGCTTGTAACTTATTTCAGTTTGTCTATCTCAATTTATATGTTTGTCTGTCTGTCAATTTGTTTGTATGTCTGTTTTTTTTTTTTTTTTTGCTGCACAGCTCTACGACTAGAAATTACAATTCTACGACTAGAAATTACAATTCTACGACTAGAAAATACAAATAACTTTTGTATCAAAACATACTTGGAAAAACAAGGAAAAATAGTAATACAAGTGATAACCGTAATGATTGTGTAATAATGATGACAACTGAGATGACATTTTGTGAAATAAAAAAAGAAAAGATGAAGCTAAACATGCACATTTAACGATGTATGTATGTGTTCTTAAGGCAACGACAGGAACGTCAGTATTATCTGCGCACTTGAATCTAAGGTAATTGATATCAGAGACAATATGTTTTTATCAAATGAAAAGACGATAAATATAGGTTCTAGCGTATAAACAAATGTAAATAGAATTATAATTACAGCAGGTTAGTGGTCCATGGTGGGCGTTGGTCTTGCTTAACAGTGTACCTCATTATCGGTTTCTCATCAAAGAAATTTGTCTCAGAGATTTTACTTGTCTTACACCATTTGTCCGTTTTATAAATATATAACACGCTTATGACTCACCTGGGTGTCGCGATAGCTCAGTGGTTAGTGAACTGGACTACAAAGGACAAGAGGTAGGATGGTTCGATCTCAACCGACGGCTTGCAGGTTCACCCAGCCTTTAATGGGTACCGGATTTTTTTCTGGGAAAGTAAAGCGGCATGGACGTTATACCGACCACATTACCCCAAAAATCATGTGCCGAAAGTCTGTAAAATGTATGGTCACTAACACCATATTCTCTATACGCCACTTGGCGTGACGGGGGTACTTTACTTTTTTTTTTTTAATGACGGACCTACAATACATTTAATGTTTTGTTTTAAAGAAGCTGTCTAATTAATTTTAATAATATTTTGTGGTTAAAAAAAACGGAGATAACACCAGTCGAAATTTTATGGTTAATTATGGGATGAGCTGCTAAGTAATTTATGGTATGGTTGCCAAAAGTATGACCAGAGTTTACACCTGGTACCTTGATACATAAACCTTTTCTGAAATGCTCTATACTATACTCTATACTATACTCTATGCTATACTCTATGCTATGCTCTATACTATTCTCTATACTATACTCTATACTATACTCTATAATATACTCAATACTATACTCTATACTATACTCTATACTATACTCTATACTATACTCTATACTATGCTCTATACTATACTCTATACTATACTCTATACTATACTCTATGCTATAATTTATGCTATACTCTATGCTATACTCTATACTATAGTACTCTATACTATACTCTATACTATAATCTATACTATACTCTATACTATACTCTATACTATAATCTATACTATACTCTATACTATACTCAATGCTATACTCTATACTATACTCTATACTATACTCTATGCTATACTCTTTACTATAATCTATACTATACTCTATACTATACTCTATACTATAATCTATACTATACTCTATACTATACTCTATGCTATACTCTATACTATACTCTATGCTATACTCTATACTATACTCTATGCTATACTCTATACTATACTCTATACTATAATCTATACTATACTCTATGCTATACTCTATACTATACTATATACTATACTCTATCTTCTTCTTTTCCTCTTCTTTCTTTTCTCTTTCTCACTGGTGCCGAAAAGGTGTCGTGGTTATATCATTTGTCGTTCTTGCTCTTCTTGAACTGTCTGAATTAGTGATTTTCCTTTGTTGATACATGTCTCTGTCACTATATCTATCCATCTTCTTCTGTGTATTCCTCTTGGCCTTTTCCCATGCATTCTCGAGAAGAATGCCATTGATGGTGATTAGTAAGGACTCATTCTGACCAGGTGGCCTAACCATTTAAGTTGTTGTTGTTCTATATATATATATTATTGGCAGGGTTTTGTTCCTACCATTTTTCTTATGGTTTCATTTGGTATTCTATCTCTTCTTGTGTTGTTTGTTACTTTTCTCAAGCATCGCATCTCACATGTGTTGATCTTTCGTAAATGTGATTTAGAAAGGGTCCATGTTTGACTTTCTTAGCACACAATTGGTATGAAAATACTATTTATCATTTGTTGTTTAGCTGCCATATAATGTTTGGATGTCTTAATAATGGTGAAAGCTGGTATGTGACATCATTTGTTTTTATTTTTTTTTATTTTTCGTTCGTAATCGTATAGCACAATGGATGGAATTCTACTTATCTAGCATAAACTGTCACTGTTTCCGTTCGAATTTGATCACAAATAAATCTCAAATAAATCACAAATAAATCCGTTTGAAATCACACACAAGAACACTTGAATTTCTTTTTTTACTACGGGCATTGAAATTCATTTATAATTTAAATTTGACTCCCATCGCAAATTGCATCGTGTTGCCAGCACAGTCAGGCACCGGAAGTTAATTTGTTGATAATAATATTTTGGTGCAGACACGCCACAAGATCTAACGGGCTGGCAGGGCGTGTTGACGTCCCAAACGCTCACTGTGGTGCGAATCATACGGGGAAGAGGTTTGTTTTACAGTACTCGGAAAAAAATGACAAATAAACAATATTTAAAAAAAAAACAAAGAACAATATATGGTCCGAAGCAGGAACAGAAAATAACAAAGAACAATATATGGTCCGAAGCAGGAACAGAAAATAACAAAGAACAATATATGGTCCGAAGCAGGAACAGAAAATAACAAAGAACAATATATGGTCCGAAGCAGGAACAGAAAATAACAAAGAACAATATATGGTTCGATGCTCACTATTGAGCTTAGACATCGTGTAATTTCATCACAAAATTGAATTTCTCATTGCCTGAACGTCTTCATCGACTCTATCTTATCATTACAACTTTTATCTAATAATTTTTTATTTTTAATTCCTTGCACCATCTAATTTCTCTTCATCCAATTTACCAGAAACAGCTACAGTAGAATGTGTTGAAAGATTAAAATATGGGGTCATTGACATGAATGGTGGGAATATAGAAAAATGGACGTCAAAGCATAAATGTTTATTAATCTAATTGTCCTGCCTATTTATATCAAACAAAATATCCAGAACAAATATTCCTTTATTGTTTTATATTTGTAAGATTAAGGCAATAAAGAAGTGCCGTTGTTGACATATTGTTTATAGAAACGCAAGGGTCTTGACCTTCCACCTTCTATTCTCTTGTTGTAAACGTTCAGACAATATGTTCTGGGTTAGCGTTTCTCAAACTGGTAATGTGGCGCCACCTCAATACTGAGCTGTGTCATGATATCCGGTAACATGTTTATGTTCTTTGGCCAACACAAGGCAGAGCAGTAAAGTAGCGTGCGACATATGATTGGTTGTTTAAAATAGAAATTAAAAATATAGTAAAGAATGTATTTTAAAAATAATGCAAGAAAATGAAAGGAGATTTACATGGTAAATGGGGGACACAATAATCTCACATAAATATATAACTCCGAAATTATTTTGGAGATTCGGAAAGAATCGAAATCAATCAGTCAAATTAAAACCCCTGATATCCCCTTTGGGTGCAAAGACAGGGTCTCTCCGTCCATTCCTCTTTGTGGGGCATTTTCTCTATTTCCTTTAAGTTTCTAGTGTAGGATGTCTTTCAAGTTGTCATGACATCTACTCTCCATCTATTTCTAGGTCTTCCCTGTTTTCTTTTTCCCTTTGGCTTCAATGATAGTGCATATCTTGTTATAGTGTCATATAGTTTTATTTGTGTGTATAATTTTTGTGTAACAAACATTACCTGACAATGAACAGTCAGATGTAATCAAATTCTGACTGATGTGGTTCTCTCACCTCAGAAAAATGGCATCCATTTTTGCAGCGTTTTCAGAGAGTGGAGTTACTAACGGTTTTAAAAAAAATATTTTTATAGTAATTTGCGTGTTTTCCCGATTTATTAGAGTGGATTGCAGTAGGGAAGCGAGATTAGATGCTCCTTTTTAGTGATGTCGATTTCAAACGCCAACTAACCAGCCGAATATGGCTTGCACGTTCTTTCGACCTTGCTTACGTCATAATCGACAATGCACAATGGCTGCACGTCGCCCTTTTATTTCAGGGGCTATCGTAGTTGCTTAACCGTTTCGATTGCTTTGTTTTTAGTTTGACTTTCGAGGAGACTGGAGTGAGAAAGTGACAGTGCACGGAAGTTGTTTGGGATTGATGCATGTGCAGCCCCTTAGGGCAAACATGGCTGTCGATCTCGTCAACAGAATTTGCTATCGACGCCAGTGCGCTTTGAGGGCATGCAGTGAAAGTTTGGGAACAAGTATGGAGAATTCAGGAGTACAGTAAAACTGATTCCATGGACAGAATAGAATAGAAAACAACAGTAAAGAATAGAATATACTTATTTATACATTTTTTTCATAATTAAAACGTGCCATATCATATATCAACTTAAAGAGAGATTTGTGAACAATATGAAGATAAAATGATAATTGACAAAAGAATATTCAGAGATCCATGCAATACTTCGAAAAGTTGCAAAACATTAGTCCGGTGTAAAGTGTTTTAAAATTACGAAAGAAAAAAAAAGGCAATTACAGAAATGTATAAGGGGAGTCGAGCTCTGTAATGACGAGAAAATAAACAATTAAAACATTTCAAGAACAATATACGGGCTTTGTTCTCCTCATCTCGTCACTATCACTATGTGCCATACCGGTTGGCGTAGGCGATCATATCCTTCCACAATTTTCTATCTACAGTGCATCGTATCAGTTCTGTTGTTGACTGTTTTCCATGCCACGAAACCAAGCTATATAGCATCTTCTCTCTTTGTCGTCCACGATCTCTCTTTCCTTCTATTTTGCCACTTGTAACCAAGTATTCCAACTTTCCTCTTCTCATGATGTGTCCGAAAAATGTTGATTGCTTCTTTCTGATGTTTTTTAGGAACTCCCTTTTTGTGTTGGCCTCTTTGAGAACTTCCCCATTGGTCCTTTTAGCTGTCCAGGGAACTTTCAACATTCTTCTGAGAAATCCCATCTCTGTGGCATCTAATCGTCTTTTCATTTGTTCGTCTCCTGTCCATGATTCGCTTCCATAGGTCGGAATTGGTTCTATATATCACCGATGAAGTCTCTTACTAACTTATATTGACATAGATTTGTTGCATAAGATATTTTTCATTTCTGAAATGCTATTTTGGCCTGAGCTATTCTGCTTTTTATTTCTGCCGTGCATCTTCCATCTGATGTTATTATTGGACCCACGTATTTGACGCGTTGTACTTGTTTCAGATTTGTCCTGTTTATATTTGTGCTGATTAATAGTGATGATTGCTTCACTGATATGGCCATTACTTCTGTTTTCTTACTATTCAGACTAAGACCTTTTTTGTTGTTTTCCTTTACTAATATGTCTTTCATTTCTTGTGGTTCATTCTCTGTCTCTGCTATTAAAACTGTGTCATCCGCATATCGGGAATTATTTATGTTGTGACCGTTGACTTCAATTCATTTTTTTTTGGTCTACTATTGATCTCATATGTTCACTATAAAGTGAAAACAAATCCGGCCACAGAGCACAGCCTTGTCTGACTCTTTGTTTTATATATTGGAATTGTCCTGTTTGGTTGCTAATTCGTATAGCTGCTGTTTGTTGCCAGTACATGTTTTTATGATTCACAGATCCTTGCCATCAATGTTTAATTTCTCGAGCATATTGATTATTTCGATTTACTTTGTCAAATACTTTTGTGTAGTCTATAAAGCACATATATGGATTTTTCTTTACCTCTATAGCTCATTCTATCAATGTTCTTAAGATATATATTGCATTATTGGCGCCCTCTGCTTCCATAAATCCACATTGTTCCTCACTAAGTTCTGGTTTTATTTTGTTCCTTACACGTCTCATGATAGGGTAAAGGTAAAAGTAAGGTACGAGACTTGAACGAGCGTCTTAGCACGCGAGTTTCCACCCATATGTGCTCGGCCGTCTATCCAGAAATGTTCGAATATTTCTGTATAGTGTCGCCTCAAACATCGAAACTCAGATGCGAAGCGACATTCCTCACCTTCCCAGGGTAATACCCTGGTACCCATTTCTGCCAACGGCTGGGTCGACCGTGGGGTATTTTTTTTTTCCCAACCACGAGTACAATTCACACTGTTCCCATCGGGAATCGAACACGGGTTGTCCGAACGTTGGTAGTCCAGTCGGGTAGTTTTCCCAACTAGGCTACCGAGGCCCCCTACGTCTCATGATGATTCTTAGTAATATTTTAGTCATATGACTCATCAGACTAATAGTGCGATGATCTTCACAATCAGTGGCGCCTGACTTCTTCGGTATGGCTACAAAGATAGATTTTAGTAGATCTTTGGGTATGTGTCCAGTGTTATATATGTCATTGAGTAATTTCCTCTTCTAGTATTTGAAATTGACAAAGTAGTTGAATTGTCATGTGAAGCATCAAGAAAATCCACCCCTCGTTGTCAGATACTTCACCCTAAAAAGTATGCTCTGTGTTTGGCGTACGCTGTAAATGTAAATCTCCTATTTTGTTTTCAACATGGTTGCTTTTGATTTGCTCCTCTTTCGTCTTTTTAATGAAGTTCGCTTCTTAGACAGTTTCTTGTAATGGTTTTAGATTTCAACTGAGTACGCGACCTATCGAATTTTAACGTCAACCTGTTATCACTACGTATATTTTCTCTTCAAAAACATGAAGTGAAAATAAAATACGAGTATAAAGAAACGCTTTAAAATGCAAACGTGAATGAGTTCATCCAGGTTACATGACAATTATTACAAGCTGTCAGACTTAACGAAGTAGCCAGAGTTGCCAACTGTCACGTTACACAGTAGACCTTGACACCATTTAAACTGGAGGTAAAGGATTGACGAAATGAATGACAGATAGCACATGCGTGGTAGCGGCCTCCCAGGAGAGGTGACCTACATTGTCGCAGACCTACTTCAGGGAGACGAGCGGCACTGGGCAACACTCAATCTTTTCCCACTTAGAGCTTAATGGAACTGTTGTTAGCTTTGACCTCTCTGAACTTTGCACTCACTACATTCTTTTTTCAGAATTATAAGCGTAGCATACGAACAAGTGAGAAGAGTATCAAAAATAAATCTTATAGTCCGTTCAGATTCGTTTGCCGAGATGTTATGATTTATAATTCAAAAAGTTCTTGATGATTTCACATGATTTTTGGCATACGGTGTTAAAATGGCCATGTCACGAGAACATATGTGTTACTCGATGTCTAGCTATAACGGTTTTCTTAAAGCGGCGAATTCCTTTGATCTTTGCCCATGTAACTATTATTTTGACCCTAATCAAAATGTTTTACAGTAATCTAGTGCAACGATGACCCATAGGCGTGTCCATAAAATTTTACTTGGTGGCAAGTATACAAATTTTAAATTATATATAGAACTTTTGTTCGTAGAGTCAATTTGATATAGTTCCATGCTCTTGGTGTGAGTTTCCCAAATGTTGTCGCTGCCTTTCAAATACGTACATTTAGTTCCTCATCTAAGGAAAGTGTGGCTGTAATAGTGGATCCAAGATAGCTGAACTTCTGTACTGACTCAAGCAGGCTTCCATTCAAAGTAATGGTTGTTGGTTTGCTTATAACATATTTTTGATTGCTTGGGTGGTCTTGAACAATAAACTGTTTAACAAATCAACTAGGAAATTTTGCAAATCAAACTATTTATCTGTAGACTTAATCAGAGTAATGATCATTCAGAATCAGACGAGTCAAATAGGTCGATTACTGCTTTCGGCTGAACAAACAACAAACCATCCTTTTTCCAATATTCCTCTTCTTGTCGTAACACATGATCCTCACATTTTACCCAGTAGTCTTTATTTATATTTGATAGAGCCTGTTTTGTAAGTGTCTCAACATCGCATAATTTGAAAGTTTTATTTGTATATGCTACGTGTCCTTTAACTTTTGCCCAAACTAGTTTTATAGGATTTAAGTGTGCATGATATGGAGGTAGTCTCAAACATCTATGGCCATGTTCTTGAATTAACTTGTCTATTTTAAATATCTTTGTACGTTGTGTCTGTTTTACAAGGCTAAGCAATTCGGGTTTCAAGTAGCTGTCGTTAACTTGTATGTGTTCTTTTATGAGCCACGTTTTGATTGCATCTTTTGTACTTGTTGATGTTGGGATTCTATCTTCTACGTTAACTACGTTATGGTATGAAGCATTGTCCATTATCAGACAAGAAGGTCGATCTAATATTGGAAGGATACTTTTCTCGATCCAGTCTTTAAATATGTGCCCATTCATTTCGGAGTGGTAGTCTCTATTGTCTATGGATTTTGAAATGAAAACGAGATGAGCATTCTGCAACAACCCATTATGTCTGCTACCTGCATGTGCAGCTATCAAACGTTGCCCTTTACTGCTTGGTACTGATCTTTTAATACTTCCATCTGCTAACTGCCATTCCTTTTCATTTGTATGATGAGCGTTGATCCAAGTTTCATCTAAATAAACAATATCATAATCATTTTCGCGCATTTCCTTCACTTCACGTAAATACTTGCTTCTAAGAGCCACTAGATGTGGCTTCTCACAAATAATGTTTTTTCCACCAGCATACTTTCTAAAGGTGAAGCCTGCACTTCTTAATATTTTACATAATGAAGTTTTTGATATTTCAATGTCGTTGTTAGTTTTCAGCCAAAGCTTCAACTTTCTAAGTGTCACTTCTTCGTTTATATCAAACATTCGACAGATTTCTCTTTTTACTAGGTCCTTATCAAAACTGTCTAACGTTTCTTTCCTTCCTTGCTTTCTTGCATTTGTTGGCAATAAATATCCGCTTCCTTTAACTATTCGATCAAATGAACGTTTACACAAACCTAAAATATGCATTGTTCTCTTCTCAGGGTTTGATAAAGAACAATAAAGATGTCCCTTTTTACGCTCTCTGCAGAAGTATTGAAAAATCTTTATAGCAATGTTATGCTCAGTAAAATATTTTGCCTTTATATTCATTCTCACATAGACTTGCAGAAGATAATATGGATAGTGCCGCCTCCTTTCTGTAAATATTGAGATTTGCCTCTGAATTATGACTCGAACTCGAGTCTACGGCCGTGATTTTGACGTCACATAATTTCCGGTTTCGGCTAAAATGTCATTTTGTGCTAAACGGGAAATTTCATATGTAACATTTCTTTATAAAAATTTATAGTGGAAACATAACTATTTTAGGACGGTGCGCATTCAGCCGTGAAAGTCATGCCTATATGTTAAAGAATCAGCTGTGAGATGTAAGCATCTACATAATCCCGCCGGTGTTTATAATATCGATTAACTTTTTTTTAATATAGGTTAAATAAGGCATCTTTGAAACTGGATCACATTTCTTTGATAAAAAAATATTTTTATAGCGACATTAGTATTCTAAACCTAACTTCAAAAGATCAATGCAAATGAACAATAAGTTTTTGAAAAAAAATAAATTAATGTCTAGGCAAACGAATCTGAACGGACTATAATAGAGTAATTAAAGATACTATTGGTCGTTTCAAATCTAAATGTTCACGATTAACATGAAATATCTCCTCTTTCCCTGCACTTACAAACTTGATTTTTTGCATCTGGCCTTGTTTTACCAAGGTCCCACCGATTTCACCAAATTTAATGATGTAGGAAGTATGCTTCATCATGAAGCAGCACTTTCCTTTGATCTCAGTGAATTTACGGATCTTTTTGCTCCTGGAGAAAATAATTTACCGTACATTAATGGAAATCAGCTTCTCGGCATAGGCGTCTCTACACAACTTGAAAGTTGGAGGCGTTTATCAACTGTTTACTTTCTATTGTTTACTTTCTTTAAAATACTATGAGAATGTCAATGTTATAGCCTTTACAGACGGTCTAAAACAAATCAGCGTATAAACAGTTCCATTAATGAAAACTATTTAAACAATATACAACAAAGAATACATTTAAAAAAATTAATTATCCGTTGCGAGCGATAACGAGCATGACATATCAAGCAAAGTTATTGTTTATGGGTACGCATGTGACTAAAGAGTCCGATGTAAGCACGGGATCCTCTTCACTGTAAAGAGCTACATTGTTCGTTTTATGTCTTTCCATGTGACTTTCATTATTTTACGTAAACAAGACATATGAAAGTGATTTAGTTTCTTTGCATGCCTGCAGTACACATATCAAGAATCTTTACATTTTCAAAACGTTATCAACTTTAGCTAAAGATTGATCATGCGGACATATAAAAACGTCCATTATTATTTCATTTATTCTGAATCAGAGGAGTCTAACATATTGATTACTAATCTGGGCTGAACGAACGATAGTCCATCTTTTTTCCAATAGTCATTTTCTTCTTTTGAGACATGATCTTCACATTTGCACCAAAAATCTTTGTCAATCTGTGATAGAGCAGCATATGTCAGTCCTTTTATATCGCATAGTTTAAAACTTGTATTCTCAGCTGCCACCTGCCCTTTAATTTTTGCCCAAACGAGTTCAATGGGGTTTAATTGTGGATGATAAGGGGGCAGTCTCAAGCACGTATGACCATGCTGTTGAATGATTTTGTCTATTTGGAATACTTTGGTCTTTTGCGATTTCTTAACAAGTGACAGTAATTCAGGTTTCAAAAATCCCTCGTTAAAAGGAATTCCTTCCTTTCTTAGCCAAATCTTTATAACATCTTTTGTACTGGTAGATGTAGGAATTTTGTCTTCTTCTGCCACAGCGTTGTGGTACGACGCGTTGTCCATTACCAGACAGGATGGTCTGTCTAGAATTGGAAGAAGAGTATTTTCAATCCACTCTCTAAATATATGGCCATTCATCTCGGTGTGATAGTCCCTGTTGTCAGTATAATTAGAGGTGAATATAAGTTCTGCATTTTTCACCAACCCTTCTTTTCGGCTGCCTGCATGTGCCATTATAATACGCTGTCCTTTTCCAGTGGGTACACATCTTTTAATACTTCCATCTGATAACTGCCATTCCTTTGCACTTGTGTGGTGAGAATTTATCCAAGATTCATCTAGAAATACAATATCATAACCTTGGTTACGCATTTCCCGTACTTCACGTAAATATTTACTCCTCATAGAAACTAAGTGCGGCTTCTCGCAGATGACATTTCTACCACTATCGTACTTTCTAAACGTAAAACCGATGCTTCTAACAGTTCTCCATAATGTTGTTTTCGACACAACAATGTCATTTTCTGCTCTCAGTCGAATTTTCAGTTTTCTTAAAGTCACAGTTTCTTTGGAATCGAACATTTTACAAATTGCTCTTCTAATCACTTCCTTGTCAAAACTATCTACTACTTTCTTTCTTCCTAGCGTCCTAGTCTTGATTGAACTGGACACTCCGTTAGCTTTAAGCACTTGTTTGAAAAAGCGTTTGCTTATACCCAATGCGTGAATAGTTCTCTTTTCTGGCTTTGAGATGCTTCGATACAGTTTTCCACGCTTAGCTTCTATGCAAAAATATTTATACACCTTTATTGCCACTGATTGCAATGTAAGGAACTTTACTTTTATACCCATTGACTAACAGATCACAAATTTAACGAAATTACCCAATAATTAGGATACGCCGTTGCACATAAATCACAACAAAACGACAGGAAATGGGATGCACCGGATATAAAATTATAACTATGACGCGTTTTATGTGTTTTTTAGTGCTTAAAACAGGGAAATTGGCGCGCATTACGTTCAAGATGACAAGTCCGTGGGTGCTCACTCATATGAAGCGGTAATTCCTCCAAATATATGGTTTGACCAAAATGCCTTAAATTTGTATACTTCAAATAAAGAATATTTAAAACTATACGTTTGTTGGTGAGGAAATGAATGTACTTCTTGGGACCGAAAAATCACAAGACCATATGCAAAATTTCAGCATTATCAATCAATTGGTTGCAGAGATATGGAATTTTAAACACCTTCAAAATATTTTGAAACGACCTTTACTATATCCGTTCTCATTGCGACGATATCTTAAAGTTCTCACTGAAGATGGATTGGTACTTGGAGATATATTTGTTAGATGTAATAAAAGACTCAACCTTAATAGCAAAAGGTCTGAAGTGAGAGTAGCAACAAAGAAAAAAAAAACAGACGTAATGGTAGCAACAAAGAAAACACCATCACCGCAATGCACAATAAAGACAAGTGGAACAATATTAAAACAGGCAAATAAACTTAAATATCTGGGAACAATGTTAACCTCAGATTGTAGATGTATATCACTGCAGGCAAAAGCAGCTTTCCAAAAAAAAAAATGAGGAAGATACTGTGCAATCTATTTTTGACAATCATCATCATGTGCCATACCGGTTGGCGAAGGCGATCATGTCCCTCCACAATCTTCTATCTACAGTGCATCGTATCAGTTCTATTGTTGACTGTTTTCCATGCCATGACACCAAGCTATCCAGTATTTTCTCTCTTTGTCGTCCGCGATCTCTCTTTCCTTTTATTTTGCCAGTTGTAACCAAGTATTCCATCTTTCCTCTTCTCATGATGTGCCCGAAAAATGTTGATTGCTTCTTTCTGATGTTTTTTAAGAGCTCCCTTTTTGTGTTGGCCTCTTTGAGAACTTCCTCATTGGTCTTAATAGCTGTCCAGGGAACTTTCAACATTCTTCTGAGAAATCCCATCTCTGTGGCCTCTAATCGTCTTTTCATTTGTTTGTCTACTGTCCACGCTTCGCTTCCATAGGTCAAAATTGGTTCTATATAGCACCGATGAACTCTCTTTCTCATTTTTATTGACATAGATTTGTTGCATAAGATATTTTTCATTTTCTGAAATGCTATTTTGGCCTGAGCTATTCTGCTTTTTATTTCTGTGGTGCATCTCCCATCTGATGTTATTATTGGGCCGAAGTATTTGAAACGTTGCACTTGTTTCAGATTTGTCTCGTTTATTTTTATGCTGCATGATGGTGGTGATTGTTTTTTTTTTTGGACAATAGAAGCAAGAAAAAGTGTTCTTAAATGGTATGTAGAGCAAGTCTTAACAAATGGATGTGAATCATGGACAATAGGACAACTGACAAGAAATTCACTGGCAGGCTGTAGAAATGTGCTTTTACCGAAGAATGTTGAAAATGCCATGGACAGCTAAGAGGAGTAATGAAAACCTTTTAAATAAGCCAAAGCAAAAAGAGAGCAAATTTCCAGTATTAGGAACAATCATCATTTTTTGACCATTCAATGTGAAGGGAACAGCTGGAATATATCGTGACAACTGGGAAAGTTGAGGGTCGAAGAGATAGAGGGAAACAAAAAGAAAATATACCAGATAGCTGAAAAGAATGGCTTGGCAGAAGGTCAACAACAGAAATAATAGATAGCTGTCGAGAACGAAAATTGTAGAGAGACATGATGACCTACGCCAGCAGGCATGATACTTGATGATGATGATGACGAGATGTAATAAGGATGACCAAATTTTGGAACAATTATTATCTAATCTGCAGCATAAAGCAGTATCATTAGACACGAAGAAACATATGATACAGAGTACATTTATATGTGTCTTGTGCTATCAGTGACAAATAGGGAGGGTTAACATAGGGGGAATCATAAGCGTAAATTGGTCACCACAGAAATGAATTGTCTGAAAAGAGCGACATGAGTGTCATAAAGAGACATTAACAAAATGAGAACATATGGAAACGTTTGGATATTGAACCAATCTCTCACTATAAACAGAAACAACAAGTGAATTTGTTTGGCCATATATGGCTGAAAATGCCCAACTATTCAGGGCAATCTTTTCTTCTTCTTCTTCTACCTTTCAGCTCCCTGTGGAGCATAGGACTTCAACAGACACTTTCCAAACCGTTCTGTTTCTTGCCATTCTTTTAAGATAATTCCATGTCTTCCCCATCATCTTCATCTCTGCTCCATCTGTCTTATCCAAGAATTCCTTGGTCTTCCTGTTTGTCTTTTTCCTGAAGATTCCAAAAAAGGGCCTGTAGTGTTCAGATATATATCATATTCAGGGCAATCCCCGAGTTAATAATAGGCCACGAGGGAGATTAAGAAAAGCATGGCAGCATGATATTAAAGATACCTTCAACCATGCAGTAAAACAATGTATCAATATAAGAAGTTACAAGACAGGCTAGAGCAAGAATCCACAAGCCACCTTGTCACTGGAGTAAATGGGAGAACACGTCTAAACCCGAACTGGTATAACGAGAGAGGGGATGATTTTGATGATGACAATAGTTGTCAAGGTTTTTTCTTCTCATGATATAACTGAAGAAGATAAATAAGATAAAAAAAATGAATAAAGATAAAAAAGATAAAGAAGAGAAAGCGGATAAAAATAAAGGACTCGGTCATCCCCAAATCTTCAACTAAATACTTGTGACGTATCACAATTTGTGGTGCCAAGATTTGTCTGTTGGAGATGTTATGCAAAGAGCAAGTGATGGGTGTAACGTTCACTCCTACAAAGTATTACACTCCGCCACTTGCTCATTGTTAACAGCTTTAGTGCATCACAGCAATTATTTGCCTGTACCCTAGATGTTATGTAGCCTTGTATATATCCAACAGAACTTTCTATGTGTGAGAAAATATTTATCGAACATAGTTGAAGAAAAAAAATGTGAATAGACCCTTCACGCCAAGTTTCGTATAGGGAATATGTTGTTAGTGACCCTTCACGCCAAGTGTCGTATAGGGAATATGTTGTTAGTGACCCTTCACGCCAAGTGTCGTATAGGGAATATGGTGTTAGTGACCCTTCACGCCAAGTGTCGTATAGGGAATATGGTGTTAGTGACCATAATTTTTACAGACCTACGGCGCATGATTTTTGGGGTAATGTGGTCGGTATTACGACCGTGCCGCTTTACTTCCTCCCTCCACCTCTAAAAAAAAACAAAAAACAAAAAAAAATTGTACCCATTTAAGGCTGGGTGAACACGGAAGCCGTCGATTTTAACGAACATGTACATTATTAAAAGACAGAACTCCTGGCCCTAAATTAAAAAAAAAATAAAATTAGGGAAAAAAAGATAACCATGAACTTGAAGCGATGAACTCATTCAAATGTTGGGGGGGGGGGGGGGGGGGGGTAGTTGTACAGTTGAAGAGCAACAGAAGGTATCAGCACTGGAACAAATGAAGCCAGAATATCTTTTCAAAAATCTAAACAACATTTGAAGTTTCTCAGAGTACAACAGACATATCAAACTAAAGATATTTGAGCAGTGCATACGCTGCGTGGTTTTGTGGTTCTGGATGTCCAGGAACGAACAGGACAAGCCAAGAATGTCATGATTTCATACAGCTTGCCTAAGGGCAGTTATCAAAATACTTTTGTCAAACAAAATAAGCAACTATGTATTGCTCAAGAAGTGCCACCAAAATAAGACTCACACTATGATACCAGCTCGAGTTCTCGAAACGTTTTAATGGCTCGTCGTGTTGTGTTTTGGTATTTCTGTCACACATTGTGACCAAATCACCTATCTGTTGTTTCTTTATGTATTCTATGGCGGGAATTACTCCTAGCTTTTTTGTCAGTTTCTCTTTTGTGATTTTATTTCTCAGACTGTTTCCTGTCATGCGTCTAACACATTTCATCTCGGTAGTTATTTTACCTGTTGCTCTTGGAGCTTAGAGTTCAAGTCTGAAATTGACAGGCATTGATTGAGAAGTGAGCAAAAAATAGAAAATTTGTTTGTGCAAAATACATAATGTAGAGGTTTAAAGAAAATAGAGCAAAAAACATATATGACAAAAATGAACATTGAAAATAGATAAAATAGATACAAGATACAGTTGTGTTGCTTTCTTTATAAAATTACTGACCAGAATATCCCGGATTCAGTTCTCATATACTGCGACGAACACAGCTCCGTGGTTCGTGCTGAAGTCGGATGTGTTGGGCCGATAGGCGCAAATATAACAGTTATAATGCAAACCATAACACAACACAGACACGCCCACTACGCCCTTGTAAGGGCGGATGATGAAGTGGAATTTTCTAGTCTACCACGATACTCTAGAATACTTTAGTCATCGGGCGAACGCAACCAACCAACCATCTTTGTGGTTCACCCAGTCTATGAAAGTGGATACTAGACTTTTTTTCTCGAAAGTTCCATGCCTGACATGATGGTATAATTCATCAAATGTTCTTTTGTAAGTAAAAAATATTAGTATTAAAACCAGATTCCCGAGAACCCTTGTGTAACAAAAATAATTGAATTAAAAACGCTTATTATATGCGTAACTAGAACGGGTTGCAAAATTACAGCTTAAAAAAAAGAACACAAATAAGCAAGGAAAAAAAGAACATAACATTCAGTTAGCTGTATGTCACTGATACTTCAGTTGATTTGCTTATTTTTGTCTTTTCAGGAAGATGAAACACACATACTTCTTTCTTATAGCTGTTATTCAGAGTGATTAGAAGAATCTGTATCTTACACACTTACTTCTTTCTTATAGCTGTTCATTCATAGAGATTAGAAGAATCTGTATCTTACACACTTATTTCTTCTCTTATAGCTGTTCATTCATAGAGATTAGAAGAATCTGTATCTTACACACTTATTTCTTCTCTTATAGCTGTTCATTCATAGAGATTAGAAGAATCTGTATCTTACACACTTACTTCTTCTCTTATAGCTGTTTATTCAGAGTGATTAGAAAAATCTGTATCTTACACACTTATTTCTTCTCTTATAGCTGTTCATTCAGAGTGATTAGAAGAATCTGTATCTTACACACTTACTTCTTCTCTTATAGCTGTTCATTCAGAGTGATTAGAAGAATCTGTATCTTACACACTTATTTCTTCTCTTATAGCTGTTCATTCAGAGTGATTAGAAGAATCTGTATCTTACACACTTACTTCTTCTCTTATAGCTGTTTATTCAGAGTGATTAGAAGAATCTGTATCTTACACACTTATTTCTTCTCTTATAGCTGTTTATTCAGAGTGATTAGAAGAATCTGTATCTTACACACTTACTTCTTCTCTTATAGCTGTTCATTCATAGAGATTAGAAGAATCTGTATCTTACACACTTACTTCTTTCTTATAGCTGTTCATTCATAGAGATTAGAAGAATCTGTATCTTACAATTTACAAACCTTACAATGATTTTATAAAATTATATTTGCTGTGAAGTGTTAGACACTATTCAACTAAAATGTAACTTATAAATATTTACTTTAGCTTGACATTGTATGTTTTGTATTTGTGGTGTCACAAATTAAGACCACCTCTGTCATCATCATTGGGTGCCGTCTCCGCATCGAAGGTTGGCTACCATGAAGCGCCATTCCACTTTGTCTCTTGCTTTGATGGTGCAGATTGCCATAGGCTGACTTGTCTATGTTATGATGTTATTCGTCCATGTTAGTTTTGGTCTGCCAATACCTTTTTTACCTTGTATTTTCCTTTTCAATATTACTTTTATTAGGCTGTTGTGTCTTTTAACACGCCCCCCAAAATTTCATTTGTCTTGTTCTAATTGTGTTTAGTAATTCTCTTTTCATTTTCAGTTGTTTTAAATCTTCATCGTTGGTTTTCTCTTCTTTCCAACCAATTCTACCTATTCTTCTATAAATCCAAATTTCAAAGGCTTCAATTCTCTGTTCTGTTTTCTTGTCTAATGTCCATGTTTCTGCACCATATAGGAATATTGAGAAGATGTAAAATTTTGCTATTCTTAGTTTTAGCCCTGGTGTTATTTGTTTTGATGTTAATCAAAATTGTACCAATTGTAAGAATGTGTGCAATGTACTAGGCTGATGACATCTTTATCCACAAATGGTGCACAATTTCCAAGATAATAACTAAAATGCCACTTTGAGATGAAAGCAAAGAGCCGTGAAAAGCGTCAAGCTTGCGCAACTGACGCTGTCATGTTTAGCATAGAGACGTTTTTAAAAAAAAAAAACATGACATTTATGGTACGCACGCACAAAACGTCTGCTCGTTGTGTTGAAAGTCAGTGTGTCCAAATCTCAAGCTTCAGGTATGTATGATAAATTGATAGCCTCATCCGTGGCACACATGAGTGACTCGTGACGCAATATACCGCAACCGCACCCCTTCTCCCTCAGTTTAGTTTTCCCCATTCTAAACACCAACTACACATTTTTATTCTGCCTTCCGTTTTGAACAAGTCATTAGCGTCCTCGGTTATGGATTGTCATGCAAATGGGCACAGAACAACGCCTGTTGGCGGCAGTGAATGGATGCTGTGATTGTTCCGAGGACGTTGGGGAATGTAATATCGAGGGCTAAATTGATAAACTTCTCACTTGAATGCTAACACGGCCTGGCTGGATACCGCCCTCGTTTGACTCTCGATGTGCGAAATTCAACAGCTTTGATCTGGAACAATGGGATAATGGTTGGTTAGTTCAAACACGAGGATAACCCACTCTCAGCGAGCACCATAAAGAGGGTCATGGAAAGTCCCGGGGACGAAATGATTATATTGTAGAGACATATAACTCATGTTTATAGTGATAACTACCTGATGGTGAGGATAGCAAGGGCAAGAATAACGGTGTGTATATTTCGAAAGATATGGTGAGTATTCAAGTTATCATCATCATCATCATCATCATCATCATCATCATCATCATCATCATCATCATCATCATCATCATCATCATCGAGTGCCTTATCCGCAACGAAGGTTGGCTACCATGGAACGCCATTCTGCTCTGTCTCTTGCTTTGATGGTGCAGGTTGTCATAGGCTGATTTGTCCATCTTTTGATGTTACTTGTCCAAGTTATTCTTAGTCTTGGTCTGCCTCTGCCTCTTTTACCTTGTATTTTCCCCTCCAGGATTACTTTTAGTAGGCTGTTGTGTCTTTTAACATGGCCCAAAAATCGCATTTGTCTTGTTTGAATTGTGTTTAGTAGTTCTATTTTCATTTTTAGTTGTTTTAAGACTTCGTCGTTTATTTTCTTTTCCTTCCATTCAATTCTACATATTCTTCTATATATCCACATTTCAAAGGCTTCAATTATCTGTTCTGTTTTCTTGTCTAATGTCCATGTTTCTGCGCCATATAGGAATATTGAGAAGATGTAACATTTTGCTATTCTTAGTTTTAGTCTGGTGTTATTTGTTTGATGTTAATATTTTCTTCATGGCATTAAAATTACTTTTTGCCATTCCTATTCCTTTGTTTATTTCAGTTGTACATTTTCCATCACTGGTTATAGTATGTCCAAGGTAGTTGTAGTTCTGAACTGTCTCCAGGTCTATTCCTTCAATTTTGATATCCATTTGTGGGTTTTGAGTATTTCCTTTGTTTATGATCATAGTTTTAATCTTTTTGATATTCATATCTAGTCCATATTTTTTGCTTATCATGTTTATTTAATTAAGTAACTGTTGTAGATTTTATCATAACCGCTACCGTTAAGTAAGAAGTTTATCTCAAGTTCCGGTGTCATGGCGGCTTTGTGTAGTCGTTTTTATAATTCGGCAATTGCTGATATATTTAAATGATTTACGCGACAGTCTAGTTGTGAAATTAAGTGTTGCTATTCCCCGTTTGGTGTATGTTGTACTTCTGACGTGTGGATGAACTGTGATTATCGATATTTAAGTGGAATATGATTTATTTTTCTTTGTGTATACTATTGACATACAGTGATAGGATTATACTACTCAAGTTGAAAGCAAAACCATTCGACATAGCAATAATACATACATATGCACCTACTCAAGACTACACAGATGAACAAATAGAGGCATACTATGAAGACCTAAATAAAGTTATGAAGCAAGTGAAATCTTCAGACATCTTGATTGTAATGGGTGACATGAACACTAAAGTAGGAAAAGGTAGATATAAGACCAACATAGGAAATCATGGTTTAGGAAAAAGAAATGACAGAGGAGAAAGATTAATACAATTCTGTGAAGAGAGCAGGTTGATAATATGTAACACCTACTTTGAGCAAGAGAAAAGGAAACTAACATATGGAAAAGCCCTGGAGATAAAAAGAGGAATCAAAAAGATTACGTAATGATAAAGACAGGTTCCGTAACAGCGTTAAAAAAGCCAAAACCTACCCAGGAGCAGATAGTAATTCAGATAACAATCCTGTAATGATTAAAATGAAAATCAGACGAATGAGAAACAAGCAAAAGTCTAATTCATCAACAAATCCACTAGATATAACAGCTCTAAATCAAATATATATTAAAGATACCTGTACAATACAAGTAAAGAACACATACCAGAAGCTGCTAGAAGAAGGAATTGAACAATACAGAAGAGAAAATCCTGATTAAAAAGTAACAACTAAATGGCAATGCATAAAGAAAAGCATGCAAGACACCTTACACAAAAGAGAAAAGAACAAAAAAAACAAAAATGGATAACTAACACCATCTTAGAAAAAAATGGAAGAAAGGAGACAAGCGTAGAACACTGTCCAATACAATAAAATCGATAATGAAATACAAATAATGTGCAAAAAGGCAAAAGAAGACTGGCACAGCCACAAATGTATAGAAATAGAAACTATGAAAAGCAAACAAGATTTAAGAGGAATGCACACAGAAATAAAGAGAATGACTAATAACAATAAAAAAGCCACAGATAGTGGATGCATTGCAGACACAAAAGGAAAAATGCTAACAGACAATAAAGATATTATAGACAGATGGCAGGAATATATAACATAACTATTTCTTGATCAAAGGGACAAGAAACCAGTTATAAAATGTACATCAGGCTATAAAATCTTAAAATCTGAGGTGAAAAAAGCTATAAAAACAATGAAAAAGCGAAAAGCAGTAGGACCTGGCAGCATACAGATAGAGATGATTCAGGCACTAGAAGATTTTGGTATTGAAGTGATTACAGGCATATGCAACGACATATACCACACAGGATACATATCAAAGGAACTAAAAACATAAACTTTCATTGCATTGCCTAAAAAGAATGGGGCAGTTGAATGCAGTGACTTTAAAACAATAAGCCTAATGAGCCATGTTACAAAAATCTTGCTAAAGGTTATACAAGGTAGGATTCAGAATAAAATCAATACTGAATTAGATGAGCAGCAATTTGGATTTAGAAAAATAGAGGGACAAAAGAAGCCATATTCTGCATGAGAACATTAATCGAAAAGTACACAGAAGTAAACAAACCAATATATGCCTGCTTCATAGACTACACCAATGCTTTTGATAGAATACACCACAAACAACTTATAGAATGCCATAATAAAATAATAATAACAATCATAAACAATAAAAAAACCCACACCGGAATACCTCGTGGTGGCTGCACTGAACAAGCGACCTTTACTCTATTGTCCCATAACTACCCCCCCCCCCCACACACACACACACAAACACACCTCCTTTCCGGCAAACCCCAGTAAAGGGGAAATGCTGTAAAGATAGTTTTATTTTTTTATTGGAGGTGAACGACAAAAGAAGGTTCTGTGTTAAAGTTGAGGATGTACTGGGCAATTGAAAATCAAAAAGATTGGGTTGCATAGTTGTAGTTAGTTGTTAGTCGAAGGCCCCGATATCACTGCAAACGAATTAAAATCCATAATTGCTCAATAGCCCTTGCCAGTGCCATCCGAATTAACATCTCGTAGCTTTTAAGGATAGAAACAAAGAAAGACAGCTCCAGTCCCCATCGTAGCAGTTGCAGCACACTCCAAAATACTTAAGGCGTAACCGCACCGAAAGTGAACGCAGCCAAACTGTCCTTCGTCATACGATATCATCATTCATCGTAAACAATCGGAATATCAAAACACGATCCAGGTGAAGAACACAGCCCACGGTGTGCACACAACACTAAACTTAGTAGCTTCGGCAGCAAGCCGGAATTGGAATATGAGGAAACTACAACAAGGAACACTTTTCAAACAGAGCCTCAACGGTTCCTGTCGCCTATCCGCCATATTGGCCGGAAGTTATATCTTAGGCTGCAAAGGCTTTACTAAATAGCAATACGTTTCTTATAATCGTTTCTAATGCTTAACATACTTTATGAAATTACAGTGGCTGCTATCGTTGGTGGCATTTAACTCGTGAGTTATGCCGAGAGCTTACTAAAAAAGTAAGTAAAGTACCCCCGTCACGCCAAGTGGCGTATGGAGAAATATGGTGTTATTGACCCTATATTTTACAGACCTTCAGCACATGATTTTTGGGGTAATGTGGTCGGTATTACGCCCGTGCTGCTTTACTTTCCCAGAAAAATAATCCGGTACCCATTTAAGGCTGGGTGAACCCGGAAGCCGTCAGTTGGGATCGAACCCTATCCCTTGTCCTTTGTAGTCCAGTTCATTAACCACTGAGCTATCGCGGCTCGAGAGCTTACTATTTTATGGAAAAAGATGTAAATTGAGTTAGTGAGTTATTTGTGCGTTATCACCATTGCACAATGAACATGTCCATATGTGCTCAGATCCTCCCCACAGCAAGTCCAGCAGTGTCCAGCGACTGACGACTCCAGTTCTGTGTTGGTTGATAATTATTCTTATACGACCACTAAGTCTCACTTTTTTTGGCTGTGTCCATCTTAACGTCCATCTCATTCATATGAAGTACCTCCGAAGACGGAGTTATCTGCTTGTACGGCGAGGAACCCCTGTGCACACGGCTGCCAGGGAAAAATGAATTAACAGGCAAAATTCAGTTCCTAGTCTCTAGGGACTTCGCCTGAGGTGAAAGCTGGCGAACGAAAAAAAGAAATTCAAATGAAGAAGTGACGTGGACTATGGAAATGTTGATGGTCATTGCACAAATATAGCGGTCCTGAAACAAGGCAAAAATAATCGTTATTCTCATTACCTCCTCTTCTATTAATCTGTGACTGTCAATCAATATACCCGTAGTTTTAACTAATTACTAGTTAAACTAAACTACATCAACATCTTATCATAAAAGCATACATCTGGGCGGCGATTCGGGCATAAAACAGTTCTTTAGATGTGTGGTTCATTATTGTAATCAAACTAACTTATATTTCTTAATTTGTCAAGGTTCCTGATAGTTCGGAGAAATTAAGAGAGACAGATTATCCTATTTGAATTCAGCTCTTAAAACATATGACGTAGTGGTTAGTATATTCATGGGGCGACCAAATCAAGTAGTTGATTCTGAAAGTTGTTATTCCTTTCTTTTCTTTTTAATTTATCAATTTTTTATTTTTATTTTTATTTTTTTTGGCCTCAGTATTTTCTGTCTCGAAAAAAAGCAAAAAGACTCTCTGGGAATGTAAGGAGTTTTGACTTCATGTAAATGTAAATGTAAATGTATCGCGGGCAGAAGTAGGCGCTAACTCCATCATCGTCTCCTTACACCACGTGCCACAAGTAGATTCTGCTTATTTACTTCAATGTTACGTGCTATCCTGGTTTGTTGCTCTATATATGTCAACACTAGTTTCTAAAAACGCGAAACTGTTTACTTCAGCAATTATCTAATCTTTAATCTTCGTGCTTCCGATGTTCTCTATTTCACGGAAAATCTCTAATTCACGGAAATACACATTAAACGAAAGCGTTTGCTTAGAACATTACCTTACATTGTGAGCAAATGCATAAAGGTGTGCACGCAATCTTATCTAGCAACCATCTTGTATGTTTCTCGACTTGGGATGTCCGATTATATTACGAACTAGGAGTAATATTTACGTACTTGGTCCACCAACCGCTGAACATAACAGACAAGTAACAAAACAAAAAGAAACATAAATTAAGCCCAATGTGAAGTAAGATAAAACATGTGCAAGAATATATAAATATTTAATGAAAAACAGCAACAAAGACAAGTAAGAGAGGCTCCTTCAAGCACAAAGGTTGATCTTCAAGTTTTGTACTAATATCTTTTCTAATGGCAAGTGCAACAGTGGAAACATGATATTGCCAGATAACATTTTGAGGCAATATTTTCGTACTAAAAGAAGCATAACTTTGCTGTAGTGTTCGTACATGAAGCGATATATTAACGATAAATTACTATCTGTACTCATCATCATCATGTGCTATACAGGTTTTCGTAGGCGACCATGTCCCTCCACGATCTTGTATCCACAGTGCATGATATCAATTCTGTTGTTGAATGTTTTCCATGGCATGATATCAATTCTGTTGTTGACTGTTTTCCATGGCATGATACCAATCAATCTAATATTTTCTCTCTTCTTATACGATAGAATATGTGGGAAGAGCACAGGACTTCGACAAACACACAGATCCACGTCACTTCTTTGGATGATGGAAATTGGAGTTAAGATGGGCACAGCCAGAAATAAGAAACTTAGTGGCCGTGTAAGAAGACTTATCAACCAACATAGAACTGGAGTCGTCAGTCGCTGGACACTGAGGGAATTGCTGAGGAGGGGATCTGAGCACCTATGGACGTGTTCGGGGTGCAATGATGATGACCCGCAAATAACTCAATAACTCAATATTTTCTCTCTTTGTCTCCGCGATCAATCTTTCCCTGTATTTTGCCAAGTATTTCACATTTTCTCTTCTCATGATGTTCCTGAAAAATGTTAATTGTTTCTTTCTGATGTGTTTTAGGAGCTCCCTTTTTGTATTGACCTCTTTGAGATTCTCTTCATTGGTCTTTATAGTCGTATAGGGAACTTTCAACATTATTCTGAGAAATCCCATCTCCGTGGCCTCTAGTCGTCTTTTCATTTTTTTTAATCTATTCTCCATGATCCGTTTCATAGATCAGAATTCACTCTATACATCACCAGCGACATCTCTTTCTCTCTTCTATTAACATATACTTGTTGCATAAGATGATTTTCCTCTATATATTTGTATTAAGTGCTCAGAAAAGTTATTTGTTCGTTGTTAGGACGTGTATGTGTTGTTGCTATAATACACATTTGTTGCTTTATTGCGATGAAAGTAAATGTGGGTATAGCTAAGAATAGGAGGATTTATCAATCAACACGGAGATGGAGTCGTCAGTCGCTGGACGCTGAGGGACTTGCTGAGGAGGGATCTGGGACCCCCCATGGACATGTGCGGAATACACTGATGGAAATAGCCCAAAAATAACTCCATAACTTAATATTTGTTCTCTTGTAGGTTTTCAACCTCCTGTACGTTTTCAACGTCTTGTACACGTTTTCAACCTTATGTACACGCTTTCAACCTTATGTACACGTTTTCAACCTTATGTACACGTTGTCAACCTCCTGTACGTTTTCAACCTTATGTACACGCTTTCAACCTTATGTACACGCTTTCAACCTTATGTACACGCTTTCAACCTTATGTACACGCTTTCAACCATAAGTACACATTTTCAACCTTATGTACACATTTCCAACCTCCTGTACGTTTTTAACCTTATGTACACGTTTTCAACCTTATGTACGCGCTTTCAACCTTTACGAGAAATTAATTTCCATTATTTTTGGTCATAAACTGGCATTGTAATCAATTGACGCCTCTTTCACGTTTTACACAACAGTAACAATGTTTCTCTGCTTGGCTTAGTCAAAGACAGTCCGTCACAGAGTGCCCCAAGTCTAGTTCACATTATAATTGTTTCCACTATCCCTCCACCAGGATTTCCATGATCTGTCTCTTTCGCCTCTTCTACAGAGTCAGCTGCATAGTAATTCTTCTGATTGTTTCTGAGCCCCATCTGTTTACATAACCAGCTACGTCGTCTGTCAGTTATGAGTCGAAGTCGATAATCTTATCTTATTTATACTTTTCTGAGATTTACTTAGTTGTTGATTTTATGTTGGCAACAATATTTTTTTTCAGCTAGGTACAGGTGAGAATTACCTTCAGGTAGGTACAGGTCATAATTATCCTCAGATAGGTACAGGTGAGAATTATCGTCAGGTAGATACAGGTGAGAATTATCCTCAGGTAGGTAAGGTGAGACTTATCCTCAGGTAGGTACAGGTGAGAATTATATTCAGATAGGTACATGCAACAACGAGAAGACACAAACAAAACAATGGATCTCAATATTTGATGAATGAATCAACAGATCACAACAGAGTGTGTCCGTTAAACACATAATTCAAGACTGTATTGAATTTAGTACACTATTAAAAATCAATGTTCCATAGATACACCTATACAGGTACAACTTTATGGGGCAATGCAGGAACTAAAAATAGCAGTAAAATTTATAGAATAAACGGCATTTCAGACAAAGACAAAATGTTTCCGGCGAACGAAAGTAAAGGCCAAATATCATTTGTGCATGGTTCACGAAGTTAGTGAAAAGAGTTTCCTTTGTTGTTTGCGTACACCAGTTTGATATTTTTTATGAAATCTCGAGGGCTGAATTTTGATTGAATAAAACCTTTTTTTCTATTATTCACACCTGCAGCCCTGTGCTTAGGTGTCCCTCGCTAAACAGGCAGATATTGTCCAGTTACTCTCGTCTTTTTGTTTAATCGTCGTGAGTTTTGAACGTTTTGAGATGAATTTTTTCCTATTATTTTCTTTTCCCAGCAGCGGTCGTTTTTGGTTTACCCTTTTCGATTTTCAAGGGTTAATGGCATCGATGAATCCACACGGGACCTACTAGTTGTTGTTATCAGAGAGGGCAAAACATCGGATCTCATTACCCAGAGACAGAGAGAGGTGTACACCAGAAAACAACTAGGGATTCGAAATGATAAATTCGACATGCCAAAGGTGGGATTTGAAATGACAAATTCGACATGTCAATGGCGGGATTACAAATGACAAATTCGACATGCCAATGGTTGGATTTGAAATGACATATTCGACATGCCAAGGGTGGGATTACAAATGACAAATTCGACATGCCAATGGTGGGATTACAAATGACAAATTCGGCATGCCAATGGTGGGATTTGAAATGACAAATTCGACATGCCAATGGTGGTATTTGAAATGACAAATTCGACATGCCAATGGTGGGAATCGAAATGACAAATTCGACATGCCAATGGTGGGATTCGAAATGACAAATTCGACATGCCAATGGTGATATTTTAATCTGGGACCTTTTTGTCCAGAAGATCAAGATCATACAACCGCCAGTGTTTCAGTTGAGAGAACACGTTATAGCAATCCCATATTTTACAGACTGTTGTTTTCAAGTTTCAAGCATTAAAGTCGTATTTACATACGCCTTTATATCGGATTGCCTGGTCGTATGCCTCACTTTTTAAAGTATTTTTTGTTTGTAGACGAGAAGTGACAACCTGCACCATCAAAGCAAGAGACAGAACAGAATGGCGCTCCATGGTAGCCAACCTTCGTTGCGGAGATGGCACTCGATGATGATGATGAGACGAGAAGCGTTATTCTTCTTCTTCTTCTTTCTTCTATCTTTCCTCTGCTGCCTTTGGCGTCGAGGGGAGATACAATCTGCGATTCTTTGCTCTTCTGTTGGCCTTCTCTGGTGTTATCCCTCCTAGTGACTCTAGTATTCCCTTTATCCATCTCTTTCTCGGTCTTCCTCTTAATCTGGCATTTTTGCAGTGTTTGTTTATGGCGCTTTGAGTAATTGTTATTTCTTGTTGTCTTGTTATGTGGCCGAACCAATTTATCTGTTGTTTCTTTATGTATTCGATGGCTGGTTCAATTTCGAGTTTCTTCCTCAGGTCAGTGTTTCTTACTCTGTCCCTTAAGCTGTTTCCTGTCATTCTTCTGACACATTTCATTTCGGTGGCCTTTATCTTTCTTATTGTTCTAGAGTCCAGCGTCCAATTCTGGCACTGATAGCACAGATCTCCTTCAGTCTTGTGTCTGCTACTCCGAGTATTTTGATTCTTCTGTTTATCATTACGTCGATTAATTGTTCTTCTTTGTCTCTGATACCGCAAATATTTATGGTTGCAATTTATTTACGTTATGTCTGTATGATTGTTTCTCCATTATTTTGGCTCTGAGCACTGTTGTGTGTATGTTACGAAAAGCGTTTAATGTATAAAATCGTTGAAAACCCTGTCCGTTTTCGATCCAGCATAACTGACTCAGTCGTGGTAAATGACGTTGGATTAGATGGTGTTTCACTAAAAAAATAGTTGTACGAGCGCGCCGATATGTTGTTTACTACTCATTCACTTCGCGAGTGTTTTACGAGTACTCTTGTACCAGAGGCAGTGTACATGAAATGTATTTATTTTCTCCTGCGTGAAGTATTATAATGAACAATTCACTGGAAAAAAAATGAGGGAAAGGATGTTAGGTTAATTCAGGAGATCCGATAAAGGAAATAGTATATAGAGGTTCGTTTGGCAGGAGTATAGCAGATAGGGATGACATTAATGGTATTTATAAAGGAATCTGATAACAGGAACCAATGTGATGTTAAAAAGCTCGAGTGATGAAAAGCTCGGATGTTTATATTTTTACTTACATGTTGTGTACATGTATGAGTGTACACATTGTTACATATATGTTGCTAAGTTGCGTTTTTTCACGTATTTGTTGCTATTTATGTGCTACTATTGCTTTTCTCTCTCACTCTCTCTCTCTATGTATATTCATTCATTCATTGAGTGCCGTCTCATCATCGAAGGTTGGTTACCACGGAGCGCCATTCCACTCTGTGTCTTGTTTTGATGGTGCAAATTGTCATATGCTGACTTATCCATCTTTTGATGTTACTCGTCCGTGTTAGTCTTGGTCTGCCTCTTTTACCTTGTACTTTATCTTTCAAGATTACTTTTAGTAGGCTGCTGTGTCTTTTAACATGCCCCAAAAATCTAATTTGTCTTGTTTGAATTGTGTTTAGTAGTTCTCTTTTCATTGTTAGTTTGTTTTAAGACTTCATCGCTTGTTTTCTTTTCTTTCCATCCAATTCTTCCTATTGTTCTATAAATCCACATTACAAAGGCTTCCATTTTCTGTTCATATATATATATATATATATATATATATATATATATATATATATATATATATATATATATATATATATATATATATTGTCCTTTCAAGCCGAAGACGGCACATAGGGCTGAACCAGAATCTCAAAACAGAAACCTTGCGTGCCAAAATGGCACATATTGCAGAGATCACTGCTTCTAAAATCTACTCTGTCTCCATAACAATAGTTTTTACAATGACAGCTTGTCAAGCCATCGATCAATCTCCTTAGTCGCCTCTTACGACATGCTTGGAAGGTCACAGTGTCACTATTCTTTACTCATAATGAGACCCCGGTAACACACAGGATATATATATATATATATATATATATATATATATATATATATATGGAGAGAGAGAGAGAGAGAGAGAGAGAGAGAGAGAGAGAGAGAGAGAGAGAAAGAGAGATAGAAACAAAGTTGAACGCATTCAAAAATAAATGTCTAAGGAAAATACTTGGTATAGCGTGGAACGAATCCCAAACAAACGAGGAAATTAGAGAAATCGCCAATCAACCACTAATATCTTCAGTAATAAAGAAAAGACGATGGTCATATGTTGGACATGTGATGAGAAGAGATAATAACCGAATAGCGAAACAAGCTCTCATGTTGGAAACAACAGGCAAGAAGAAAAGAAGAAGACCCAGAGAGAGAGACACTGAGAAGAACATTGATGAGAGAGGCAAGAGCAGCAGGAATCGGCTCCCTCAATGAGATAGAACTGCTTGGACAGAACAGAGACAAATGGCAAGATTTTATAAAATATCTTTAAAAGAATTGAAAACTGCTAGAATAAAACTTTAGATAAGAGGAGTATCTTGGCCTACGCCCTATGGGCGGGCTGCGGCTCGAAAGGTCAGTATATATATATATATATTAAGCGTTGCAGTTATACGTTTTTACTGTATGTTGTTAATATGCTGTTTATACAAATTCATTATTGGACAATTTGATGTTGACAATATATTGTTGTTAAAATATATGAGGATGCATATATGTTGCTTTCTTATCACATTATTTACTTGTTTGCTAAAAGCACCTTTCACGCACTGCTACATATATGGGTAATATGGTGGTAATGTCGATATACTTGACGTTGTCGGCATATTCATATGTGATACTGTCAGTATCACGCCAGACCGTCTGCCCGTATCAAAGAAACTCCAGGACTTCCGTTTCCAAGATGGCGGAACTGAGTCACGTTCTCTCTATCGCTGCAGAAATTCCGTTGGATTCTTATCAACTTCGGGTTTCCGTTCCAATTTTCTGCATTCCAGTCAAAATGATGTTCTACTTGTTATATCTGCGCCATTGAATTGACGTTGCACGCACAGCAATGCTCCGTTTTGACAATTCATGTGTTGTGAATGCGCCTTCCAACGTCTAATGTTGATCTGCGTTTTACGTCACACTAAGTGCTGTTCAGTGACCATTTGATGGAGATGGTTGACGCAAGTTATTTACAAGTTACAACGCATTAATGTGGTGGGCTCTGTCAAGTCAGCGTCTTTGGGAAGTTTGTACCATGTTTCGTTCGTTGTAGACTGCATTCAGTAGAGTAATAATGAATACATGGGCGCAGACATTTTGTGCGTGCTACGTCATCATAATGGATCATCGTGTGTCCCAAGACCGACCATGCGCTAATCTTGCGATTTGTTGTTTGGTGTGCAAAGGGGATAATCTGACGACGAACTGTGTTTTGTATGTTCGGAGTTGGAGTTAAACACGATGTCCTAACATCATCAAGCGCCATACATTTACTATGACGATCATCATTTTCAGGAGGACGTGATCTTCCGGGCAATGTGATGGATAGGCGGCAGGAACCATTGAAGGCTATGTCTGCAAAGTGTTCCTTGTTGCAGTTTCCTCATGTTCCAAGTCCGGCTTGTTGCAGGAGCTACTGAGTTAAGTGCTCTGTGCACACCGTGAGCTGTGTGTCTCATCCATTTTGATCATGTTTCGATACTCCAATTGTGTACGATGAATGATGATATCGTATGACAGGGAACAGTTGGCTGTGTTCACTTTCTATGCGGTTCGCCTTATGTCTTTTGGCGTGTGCTGAGACTGCTATGATGGGGACTACAGTTACCTTTCTTTGTTTGGAAGATGAGTTATAATTCGGATGATTCCACTGGCACGAACGGTTGAGCAATTATGGATTTTAATTCGCTTGCAGTGATACGAGGCCTTCCATAACCAATAACCAATAAAGAAACTCCAAAACAGTTGTAGACTAAAAAATCGTATTGGTTAAGGAACCGATAACAGAACATATTGAATAGAACACGAGTGTTTTAACGATTTCGCTTCTACGCTTATAAATTAATGTTTATATATATATATATATATATATATATATATATATATATATAAATAAATATTTATATATAGTTGTCTATATACTATGGATATAAAATATTGCTGTTTATATGTTATTGCGTATGTTTACTTATTGAAAGCTCGAATGACAGGAAACAGTTTGAGAGATAAGATCAGAAATGAAGAATTGAGAAAAAAGCTAGGAATAGCCCCAGCCATAGAATATATAAGGAAACAACAGATAAAATGGTGCGGCCACGTGACAAGGCAGAAAGAACAAAACACAACACAACGAGCCTTCAACAAACGTTGTGAGAACACCAGACCCAAGGGTCGACCACGAAAAAGATGGATCGATGGAATATTAGAAGCACTAGGAAACATAACAGCAGCAGAGGCGAACAGAAGAGCAAAAGACAGCAAATTATATCTCCCCTCGATGCTGAAAGGCAGATGAGGAAGGAAAGAAGAAGAAGAAGTAGAAGAAGAAGAAGAAGACGATTGAAAGCTCAAAACAGCAAGTTATGACACGAAAGAAAATCAGTTTTGCTAACATCTACATTACATTTAAATCCTTTCTTTCAACTTCGTTTTCAGTGTTACTGATCTGCACAGTTATCTGTTACATGTGTTGTCTGACAACTCCAGTATTTCCTTTTTTCGTGATAAGATAGGGTTTAAAATAGTATTTTCTCACTCTATCGTCTACATTATCTTCTCGCCCTATCGTACAGTATTTTTTCACTCTGTCGTCTACACTTCTCCAGTATCTTCTCACTCTATCACCTACAGTATCCTTTCACTGTATCACCCACAACATCTTCTCACTTTATTATCCTGGGTATCATCTCACTCTATCACCTACAGTATCCTTTCACTGTATCACCCACAACATCTTCTCACTTTATTATCCTGGGTATCATCTCACTCTATCACCTACAGTATCCTTTCACTGTATCACCCACAACATCTTCTCACTTTATTATCCTGGGTATCATCTCACTCTATCACCTACAGTATCCTTTCACTGTATCACCCACAACATCTTCTCACTTTATTATCCTGGGTATCATCTCACTCTGTCGTTTACAGTATCCTCTCACTTACACAACATCGCCCACAACATCTTTTCGCTCTATCGTCCTCAGTATTATCTCACTCTATCGTCCTCAGTATTATCTCACTCTATCGTCTTTATTATATTCTCATTCCCATGTTTCCAGTTTCTTCTCAGTCTCATTCACTATCACAAACATACGTAACCTCAGCCACAGTTAACTTAACCAAGAAATTATAATAACTCGTTTCTGACATCCATGACCTAATTTTATAAACTACTCTTATTTCGTTCGTCACATCGTCATTCGATTTTCTTAGTTATTCACACAATTATCAACATTATTCTTTGACATTGAATATTGGTTAGGATCTTATTTAGCTGTTCGTATTTCTTGACTTCCATCGACACATCAGCACTGACTGATCTTAGCATTGAGGATCTTTCTTTCACATTTTATTCTACATCCGACTTACACAACAACAAACAAAAACAACTAATGCAGTGCTTCCATATTTTCTTAGAATTGTGATCAATTTTTATTGTTAAACAAAATATCCGCAAATCCTCACCCCTCCATCCTGACCAGAATACCTTAAAAAGACAAAAAAAAAAGATGATATGATTAAGAAAGATTTAAAAAAATATATAAATACATTTCTACTGAATCAAATTATAACAGAATTGTTTATTTGTCTGAATATTTAATGCGATGTTGTTCTTCTGTCTGGGCAATTAGATGACAAAAATATTGCGAATGAGTGTTGATAAACGATCTCATGTTACCCACAACATTAAGACTGTTCTCAGCCTCTGTTTTCATATAAAAAAAGAGTCTTAAACATTTAGTATCGCAAAGAGATGTGGAGGCAAAAGGAGGAAACATTCGAAAAGTCTCTTCTCTTCTACCTTTTAGCTCCCAGTGGAGCATAGGTCTTCAACAAACACTTTCCAAGTCGTTCTGTTTTTTGCAATTCTTTTAAGATCATTCCATGTCTTCCCCATCATCTTCATCTCTGCTTCAATCTGTCTTCTCCAAGAATTCCTTGGTCTTCCTCTTTGTCTTTTCCCCTGGGGATTCCAAAAAAGGGCCTGTTGTGTAATACTCTCAGTTGGTTTCCGTAGTGTGTGTCCTATCCATCGCCATCGTCTTCGCTGTATTTCTTTATCCACTGGTATTTGACCGGTACATTTCCATAATTCCACGTTTGTGACTTTGTCCTGCCATTTCCATCCCTTTATTCTGCGCAAGCATCCATTAATGAAAGTCTGTACCTTCGTGATTGTCAATTTTGTTATTCTCCATGTTTCACAGCCATATAATAGAACCGACTTAACATTGGAGTTGAAAATTTGTATTTTTGTATTTAGCCTAATTTCTTTGGATTTCCATATGTTTCCCAGTGCAATGAAAGCTCCTCTTGCTTTTGATATCCTTATTTTGGTATCGTTTTCTGTTCCTCCCTCTTTATCTATATTACTGCCCAGATATATATAAGATTGTACGTCTAGTAGAGGTATTTCTCCTAGTTTTATTTGGTTATTGCCAACTGCATTAATTCTCATAATGTTGGTCTTATCTCTATTAATCTTTAGTCCTAGCTGTTGTGATCTCTCATCTAATATACTCATTTTATCTTGCATCTGTTGGTGGCTGTGTGATAGAAGAGCTATGTCATCAGCAAAGTCTAAATCATCAAGTTGTTTGGTCAGTGACCACTGGATCCCATTTCTGTTGTTTTGAGTTATTTTCATAATCCAATCTATGGCCAGTAGAAAGAGAAATGGAGACAGAAGGCATCCTTGCCTTACTCCTGTTCTTATTTCAAATGCTTCTGTAAGCTGTCCTTCATGCACCACACTACATTTTGTTCCTTCATACATTGTTTTTATCAGGTTAATAAACTTTATGGGGATTCCATAATGACTCAGCAACTTCCAAAGCATTCTTCTGTCTAAACTATCAAATGCCTTTTCGTAATCTATGAATCCAATATAAAGTGGGGATTTTAGTTCTAAACTTTGTTCAACTATTATACGTAGAGTAGTTATTTGATCAGCACATGATCTGTTCTTCCTAAAACCTGCTTGTTCATCTCTCAAGTGTTTCTCTATAGCCTCTTTTAGTCTCTCCAGAATGATTCTGCCTAATATTTTTCCTGGCACTGATAGTAGCATAATTCCCCTATAATTTGTGCACTCCTGTAAACTTCCTTTCTTTGGTAGTTTGATCATATAACCTTCTCTCCAGTCTTTAGGTATTTCTTCCCTCTCCCAAATTTTATCCAATAGATTATGTAACATCTTGGTAGAGGTGATAATATCTGCTTTGATGGCTTCCGAAGGAATTTCATCTGGTCCTGTGGCTTTACCATCTTTTAACAGTTTGATGGCTTTCATTATTTCTTCTTTGCTTGGTTTTCCGCAGTTAACGTGTAATTCTTCTTCTGCTGGTAGTATATCTGGAGGATTATTTGCGCCAGGTCTGTTCAAAAGTTCTTCAAAGTGCTCCTTCCATCTCTCCATTTGTTCCTTTATATTACTAAGCAGATTTCCTTTCTTATCTTTGATAAAGGCGTTGATCTGTTTGTATTTTCCACCTAATTTCTTTGTGCTGTTGTACAGTTCTTTCATATTCCCTTTATTTGCTGCTTCTTCTGCCTCTTTAGCTAATTCATCTATATATTTCCTCTTATCCCTTTTAATGCATCTTCTCACTTCTTTGTTCACCTCTGTGTAAGCTTCCTGTGTCTTGGCTTTATTACTTCTTGTTTTGCTTTTATTTATGTCTGCTTTCTTGTTCTTTCTTTCTTTAATTTTATCCAGGGTCTCTGCTGTCATCCATGCCTTATTCTGGCGTTCTCTTTTCCCCAGTGTTTCTTCGCATGTCTCTTTCCATATATTTTTTACCTGTTTCCAATGATCTTCTATATTTATTGTATTTTCTAGTTGTTGGAGGACTTGGTATTTGTTTGATATTGTGACTGCGAATTTATCTTTAATTCCTTGTTCTTTAAGAAACCCTACATTGAAATACGTTCTGCCCTTATTCGTTGTAGTATACCTTTTTAATTTAATTTTAAGTTTGGCTAACAGAAGATGATGATCAGAAGCTATATCTGCCCCTCTATATACTTTTACATCCTGTAAGGATGACTTAAACTTATTATTAATACATATGTGATCAATTTGATTTTCCGTTCTATGATCTGGTGACACCCATGTAGCTTTGTGTATTCTTTTATGTTGGAATATTGTTCCTCCTAGGCTCATTTGATTAAGGGCGCAGAAATTCACAAATATCTCTCCATTCTCGTTTATATCTCCAAGTCCATGTTTTCCCATAATCTCTTCAAAGCCTCTGTTGTCTGATCCTACCTTAGCATTTAGGTCTCCCATCAAGATTATAATATCCTTGGCTCGTCTTGCATCCATCTGGCATTGTAGCTGTTTATAAAAATCATCTTTAACTGAGTCATCTTTATCGTTGGTTGGTGCATAGCATTGTATAATGTGTAATTTTATTTTGTTTTTGGTTGTTCTAAATGTTGCTCTCACCAGTCTTGGTCCCACTGCCTCCCATTCTATTAGTGTCTTCTGTGCATTCTTTGATAGCATTATAGCTACCCCTTCGCTATGTTGTGCTCCTGGTTCCTGGTGTCCTGATGATAAAATCATCTCCCCTGTATTCAATTTTATTCTCTCCGCTCCCAGCCATCTTGTTTCACACATTCCCAGAATATCTATCTTGTAGTTGTTCATTTCTGCTGCCACTTGTGCCGCTTTTCCCTGTTCGTTAAGGGTACGAACATTCCAGGTGCCAATTCTGGATGATTTCCTGGTAGACAAAGGGTAAGTCGGCAACCCGGACTCCTTATGGCTTTCTCCGGATTGCGTCATACGTCTCTTAGACAGAGAGCCCTTCTCTTTCCTGGTTGACGGATTTACTTTATCTTTCTTTGACTTGTTCATGTTTGTGAAGTTTTTTCGGCTTATTTTTTTACAGTATGGGATAGCCAGTCCCATGCCTAACCCTCCTTTCTCGCCTCTTACGAACATGCCTGGTAGGGTACAGCGCCGCTATTCTTTACTTCCCTTTCGGGCCCCGGCAGCGCACGGGAGATTCGAAAAGTAAGCGTAGGAAAATTTGAAGACTGATACATGCATAGCACACCAATCAGCAATTTTTTCACTGATTTGACGTAATTCACAGTTTCTATTAGATAAGAAAGAGGGGGAAAAAATTGAAGTGTTTTATTGGAAAGAGATTGTTGGTGAATCATGCAGTGAATATCCTTTATTGGAGAGCACATTCTGGAATTTTTGCTCGAAAACCCAATTTTGATCCTAGTATGGCCGACGGTTTGAACTCCGTAGTTCCATCGTTAAGAAAAAATTCTTGTCTGCAAAGTCGTCATATTTTGTAGTAGCCCCAACTGCCAAATATGAACTCTTTGTTTTTGATTGAACATGCCCTTTTTTGGAATTGAATTATGGAAATGTACCAGTCAAAGTACCTGTGGATAGAGAGATACAGGGATGGCGATTGAGCCGGATAGGAAACACACTGCGGAAGCCAACTGAGAGACACAACAGGCTCTTTTTTGGAATCCTCAAGGAAAAAGAACAAAGAGTAAGACCAAAGTATTCTTGGAGAAGACAGGTGGAAGCAGAGATGAGGATTATGGGGAAGACATGGAGTGATCTTAAAAGAATGGCAAAAGGCAGAACGGCTGGGAAAGTGTTTGTTGAAGACCTATGCTCCACAGGGAGCTGAAAAGTAGAAGAAGACGAAGAAAAGAGGAGGAAGAAGAATTATAAAAGCGATGTCCTTGTTTAGACAGACTACCTGAAAATCATGATGTTTCTAGCTGGTAATTATAAAAGCGACGTCCTTGTCTAGACAGACTACCTGAAGACATGATGTTTCTAGCTGGTAATTATAAAAGCGATGTCCTTGTCTAGACAGAATACCTGAAGACATGATGTTTCTAGCTGGTAATTATAAAAGCGATGTCCTTGTCTAGACAGACTACCTGAAGATCATGATGTTTCTAGCTGGTAATTATAAAAGCGATGTCCTTGTCTAGACAGACTACCTGAAGATCATGATGTTTCTAGCTGGTAATTATAAAAGCGATGTCCTTGTCTATACAGACTACCTGAAGATCATGATGTTTCTAGCTGGTAATTATAAAAGCGATGTCCTTGTCTAGACAGACTACCTGAAGAT